>JAPDDL010000269.1:0-82969 GCA_027422435.1 Schizopygopsis pylzovi
AAACCAAACAGGAAGTCGGTTATTTTGAATTTTTTGTCATATTTTGTGTCATTTTTGCCATTTTCAGGTGTCATACTTTAACGAACTCCTCCCAGAGATTTATTCGATGAACACCAAAATTGGTCATTGTAATCTAAAGCCCTTTGTGACGTTAAATTGCGAAGATCTAGAGTTTTCATCGGAGGGTGTGTCCGTGGCGTCCTGTCAAATTTCGATGATTCGCCATGAAACAGGAAGTTGTTATAACTCAGGCATGCAATGTCCGATGTGCACCAAAATTCCCATGTTTGATAAGACTCCTGACCTGAAGAGATCTAAGTGACCACATTCATATAAATTCACAGCGCCACCTGCTGGCAACAGGAAGTGATATGTTTTACTCTGCAACTAACTCCTCCTAGAAATGTAATGACATCAACATAATTTTTAGTTCAGTCTAATCTAAAGGCCTTTGTGATGTTAAATTGCGAAGAGCTTGAGCTTGAGCTAATGGGCGTCCATGGCAGCGTGACAAAATTCAATATCTCGCCATGGGAATAGAAGCTGTTGTTACTCAGCCATAAAATGTCCGATCTGCCCCAAACTTCACATGGTTGATAAGAGCCATGGCCTGAAGACATCTACATGCTAATGTTTAGTTAAAGACATAGCGCCACCTGCTGGCTACAGGAAATTGCTTGTTTTACACTAACTTAAACATGCAATGTCCAATCTGCACCAAACTTCACATATTTGGTGAGAGTCCTGGCCTGAAGACATCTAAATGGCAATATTCAGATGTAATCATAGCGCCACCTGTTGACAACAGGATATGCCAGGCTTTACACTAACTCAAACATACCATGTTCAATCTGCACCAAATTTCATATGTTTATAATAGTACTGGTTTGAAGACATCTAAATGCCAATGTTCAGTTATGGACATAGCGCCACCAGCCGGCAGCAGGTTTGGCACTTATAAATGACTTTGACGTATTCCTCTATTTTTACCTTTTTAAATGCATATTGCTCACTGTTCCCTGTCATTCTGAAGCCACCGGTCGGCGGTGCCAGGTGCGAGGTCCCTTCCATCGCTGCTTGCAGCTTTAATTAGGGACCGAGCACCGATGGTGCGAGGACCCTATTGAATCTGCTCCGTTTATTCTTCTTTTTCTTCTTCTTCTTCTTCTTCTTCTTCTTCTTCTCCAAACTTAATCGCATTTTAGAGGGCCTAAACATGCTCGAAAAGTCAGGAAACTTTGCACACGCGTCAGAACTGGTGAAAATTTACGTCTGATATGGGTTTCAGAAGTAGGTGTGGCAAAATGGCTCGACAGCGCCACCTATAAATATTCAGCGGAGTGCGCCTCGAGCTACGTTTCACGTACATGTACGAAAATCGGTACACCTATGTAACTTAACAATACCTACAAAAAAGTCTCCAGGTACGAAATCAGAAACCCAACAGGAAGTCGGCTATTTTGAATTTTCTCGTCATATTTTGTGTGATTTTTGCCATTTTCAGGTGTCATACTTTAACGAACTCCTCCCAGAGATTTATTCAGATGAACACCAAAATTGGTCAGTGTAATCTAAAGCCCTTTGTGACGTTAAATTGCGAAGATCTAGAGTTTTCATCGGAGGGCGTGTCCGTGGCGTCCTGTCAAATTTTGATGTTTCGCCATGAAACAGGAAGTTGTTATATCTCAGGCATGCTATGTCCGATCTACACCAAACTTCACATGTTTGATAAGAATCCTGACCTGAAGAGATCTAAGTGACCATATTCAGTTATAGTAATAGCGCCACCTGCTGGCAACAGGAAGTGACATGTTTTACTCTGTAACTAACTCCTCCTAGAGATTTAATGACATAAACATAATATTTAGGTCAGTCTAACCTAAAGGCCTTTGTGATGTTAAATTGCGAAGATCTAGAGTTTTCGTTAAAGGGTGTGTCCATGGCGGCATCACAAATTTCGATGTCTCGCCATGGGAATAAAAGTTGTTGTAACTCAGCCATACAATGTCCGATCTGCCCCAGACTTCACACGTTCGATAAGAATCCAGGCCTGAACACATCTAAATACGAATATTTCATTATAATTAGAGCGCCACCTGCTGGCAACAGGAAATGACTTCTTTTACACTATCTTAAACATGCAATGTCCAATCTGCACCAAACTTCACATATTTGGTAAGAGTCCTGACCTGAAAACACCTAAAGGCCAAAAATCAGATATAATCATAGCGCCACCTGCTGACAACAGGATATATCATGCTTTACACTAACTCAAACATACCATGTTCAATCTGCACCAAACTTCATATGTTTGATAAAAGTATTGGTCTGAAGACATCTACATGCCAATGTTTAGTTATAGACATAGCGCCACCTGGTGGCTACAGGAAACTACTTGTTTTACACCAACTTAAACATGCATTGTCCAATCTGCACCAAACTTCACATATTTGGTAAGATTCCTGGCCTGAAGACATCTAAAGGTCAATATTCAGATGTAATCATAGCGCCACCTGTTGACAACAGGATGTGTCAGGCTTTACACTAACTCAAACATACTATGTTCAATCTGCACCAAACTTCATTTGTTTGATAAAAGTGCTAGACTGAAGACATCTACATGTTAATGTTCAGTTATGGACATAGCGCCACCAGCTGGCAGCAGGTTTGACACATATAAATGACTATGACACGTTCCTCTATATTTACCTTTTTAAATGCATATTGCTCACCGTTCCCTTTCTTTCTGAAGCCACCGGTCGGCGGTGCTGGGTGCGAGGTCCCTTCCATCGCTGCTTGCAGCTTTAATTATTATTATTATTATTCTTTTCCAAACTTAATCGCATTTTTGAGGGCCTAAACATGCTCGAAAAGTCAGGAAATTTTGCACACGCATCAGAACTGGTGGAAATTTACGTCTTATATGGTTTTCAGAAGTAGGTGTGGCAAAATGACTCAACAGCGCCACCTATACTCATTCAGCGGAGAGCCCTCGGGCTACGTTTCACGTACATGTATGAAAATCGGTACACTCATGTAACTTAACAATACCTACAAAAAAGTCTCCTGGAACGAAATCCGAAACCCAACAGGAAGTCGGTTATTTTGAATTTTCTCGTCATATTTAGTGACATTTTTGCCATTTGCAGGTGTCATACTTTAACGAACTCCTCCCAGAGATTTAATCGGATGAACACCAAAATTGGTCATTGCAATCTAAAGCCCTTTGTGACGTTAAATTGCGAAGATCTAGAGTTTTCATAGGTGGGCGTGTCCGTGGCGTCCTCTCAAATTTCGATGTTTCGCCATGAAACAGGAAGTTGTTATAACTCAGGCATGATATGTCTGATCTGCACCAAACTTCACATGTTTGATAAGACTCCTGATATGAAGAGATCTACATGACCATATTCAGTTATAGTAATAGCGCCACCTGCTGGCAACAGGAAGTGACATGTTTTACTCTGTAACTAACTCCTCCTACAAATTTAATGACATCAACATAATATTTAGGTCAGTCTAACCTAAAGGCCTTTGTGATGTTAAATTGCGAAGATCTAGATTTTTCATGGGAGGGCGTGTCCGTGGCGTCCTGTCAAATTTCGATGTCTCGCCATGGGAATAGATGTTGTTGTAACTCAGCCATACAATGTTCGATCTGCCCCAGACTTCACATGTTCGATAAGAATCCAGGCCTGAACACATCTGAATATGGGTTTCAGAAGTAGGTGTGGCAAAATGACTCAACAGCGCCACCTATACTCATTCAGCGGAGAGCCCTCGGGCTACGTTTCACGTACATGTATGAAAATCGGTACACTCATGTAACTTAACAATACCTACAAAAAAGTCTCCTGGAACGAAATCCGAAACCCAACAGGAAGTCGGTTATTTTGAATTTTCCCGTCATATTTAGTGACATTTTTGCCATTTGCAGGTGTCATACTTTAACGAACTCCTCCCAGAGATTTATTCGGATGAACACCAAAATTGGTCATTGCAATCTAAAGCCCTTTGTGACGTTAAATTGTGAAGATCTAGAGTTTTCATCGGAGGGCGTGTCCGTGGCGTCCTGTCAAATTTCGATGTTTCGCCATGAAACAGGAAGTTGTTATAACTTAGGCATGCTATGTCCGATCTGCACGAAACTTCACATGTTTGATAAGACTCCTGACCTGAAGAGATCTAAGTGACCACATTCATATAAATTCACAGCGCCACCTGCTGGCAACAGGAAGTGATATGTTTTACTCTGCAACTAACTCCTCCTAGAAATGTAATGACATCAACATAATTTTTAGTTCAGTCTAATCTAAAGGCCTTTGTGATGTTAAATTGCGAAGAGCTTGAGCTTGAGCTAATGGGCGTCCATGGCAGCGTGACAAAATTCAATATCTCGCCATGGGAATAGAAGCTGTTGTTACTCAGCCATAAAATGTCCGATCTGCCCCAAACTTCACATGGTTGATAAGAGCCATGGCCTGAAGACATCTACATGCTAATGTTTAGTTAAAGACATAGCGCCACCTGCTGGCTACAGGAAATTGCTTGTTTTACACTAACTTAAACATGCAATGTCCAATCTGCACCAAACTTCACATATTTGGTGAGAGTCCTGGCCTGAAGACATCTAAATGGCAATATTCAGATGTAATCATAGCGCCACCTGTTGACAACAGGATATGCCAGGCTTTACACTAACTCAAACATACCATGTTCAATCTGCACCAAATTTCATATGTTTATAATAGTACTGGTTTGAAGACATCTAAATGCCAATGTTCAGTTATGGACATAGCGCCACCAGCCGGCAGCAGGTTTGGCACTTATAAATGACTTTGACGTATTCCTCTATTTTTACCTTTTTAAATGCATATTGCTCACTGTTCCCTGTCATTCTGAAGCCACCGGTCGGCGGTGCCAGGTGCGAGGTCCCTTCCATCGCTGCTTGCAGCTTTAATTAGGGACCGAGCACCGATGGTGCGAGGACCCTATTGAATCTGCTCCGTTTATTCTTCTTTTTCTTCTTCTTCTTCTTCTTCTTCTTCTTCTTCTCCAAACTTAATCGCATTTTAGAGGGCCTAAACATGCTCGAAAAGTCAGGAAACTTTGCACACGCGTCAGAACTGGTGAAAATTTACGTCTGATATGGGTTTCAGAAGTAGGTGTGGCAAAATGGCTCGACAGCGCCACCTATAAATATTCAGCGGAGTGCGCCTCGAGCTACGTTTCACGTACATGTACGAAAATCGGTACACCTATGTAACTTAACAATACCTACAAAAAAGTCTCCAGGTACGAAATCAGAAACCCAACAGGAAGTCGGCTATTTTGAATTTTCTCGTCATATTTTGTGTGATTTTTGCCATTTTCAGGTGTCATACTTTAACGAACTCCTCCCAGAGATTTATTCAGATGAACACCAAAATTGGTCAGTGTAATCTAAAGCCCTTTGTGACGTTAAATTGCGAAGATCTAGAGTTTTCATCGGAGGGCGTGTCCGTGGCGTCCTGTCAAATTTTGATGTTTCGCCATGAAACAGGAAGTTGTTATATCTCAGGCATGCTATGTCCGATCTACACCAAACTTCACATGTTTGATAAGAATCCTGACCTGAAGAGATCTAAGTGACCATATTCAGTTATAGTAATAGCGCCACCTGCTGGCAACAGGAAGTGACATGTTTTACTCTGTAACTAACTCCTCCTAGAGATTTAATGACATAAACATAATATTTAGGTCAGTCTAACCTAAAGGCCTTTGTGATGTTAAATTGCGAAGATCTAGAGTTTTCGTTAAAGGGTGTGTCCATGGCGGCATCACAAATTTCGATGTCTCGCCATGGGAATAAAAGTTGTTGTAACTCAGCCATACAATGTCCGATCTGCCCCAGACTTCACACGTTCGATAAGAATCCAGGCCTGAACACATCTAAATACGAATATTTCATTATAATTAGAGCGCCACCTGCTGGCAACAGGAAATGACTTCTTTTACACTATCTTAAACATGCAATGTCCAATCTGCACCAAACTTCACATATTTGGTAAGAGTCCTGACCTGAAAACACCTAAAGGCCAAAAATCAGATATAATCATAGCGCCACCTGCTGACAACAGGATATATCATGCTTTACACTAACTCAAACATACCATGTTCAATCTGCACCAAACTTCATATGTTTGATAAAAGTATTGGTCTGAAGACATCTACATGCCAATGTTTAGTTATAGACATAGCGCCACCTGGTGGCTACAGGAAACTACTTGTTTTACACCAACTTAAACATGCATTGTCCAATCTGCACCAAACTTCACATATTTGGTAAGATTCCTGGCCTGAAGACATCTAAAGGTCAATATTCAGATGTAATCATAGCGCCACCTGTTGACAACAGGATGTGTCAGGCTTTACACTAACTCAAACATACTATGTTCAATCTGCACCAAACTTCATTTGTTTGATAAAAGTGCTAGACTGAAGACATCTACATGTTAATGTTCAGTTATGGACATAGCGCCACCAGCTGGCAGCAGGTTTGACACATATAAATGACTATGACACGTTCCTCTATATTTACCTTTTTAAATGCATATTGCTCACCGTTCCCTTTCTTTCTGAAGCCACCGGTCGGCGGTGCTGGGTGCGAGGTCCCTTCCATCGCTGCTTGCAGCTTTAATTATTATTATTATTATTCTTTTCCAAACTTAATCGCATTTTTGAGGGCCTAAACATGCTCGAAAAGTCAGGAAATTTTGCACACGCATCAGAACTGGTGGAAATTTACGTCTTATATGGTTTTCAGAAGTAGGTGTGGCAAAATGACTCAACAGCGCCACCTATACTCATTCAGCGGAGAGCCCTCGGGCTACGTTTCACGTACATGTATGAAAATCGGTACACTCATGTAACTTAACAATACCTACAAAAAAGTCTCCTGGAACGAAATCCGAAACCCAACAGGAAGTCGGTTATTTTGAATTTTCTCGTCATATTTAGTGACATTTTTGCCATTTGCAGGTGTCATACTTTAACGAACTCCTCCCAGAGATTTAATCGGATGAACACCAAAATTGGTCATTGCAATCTAAAGCCCTTTGTGACGTTAAATTGCGAAGATCTAGAGTTTTCATAGGTGGGCGTGTCCGTGGCGTCCTCTCAAATTTCGATGTTTCGCCATGAAACAGGAAGTTGTTATAACTCAGGCATGATATGTCTGATCTGCACCAAACTTCACATGTTTGATAAGACTCCTGATATGAAGAGATCTACATGACCATATTCAGTTATAGTAATAGCGCCACCTGCTGGCAACAGGAAGTGACATGTTTTACTCTGTAACTAACTCCTCCTACAAATTTAATGACATCAACATAATATTTAGGTCAGTCTAACCTAAAGGCCTTTGTGATGTTAAATTGCGAAGATCTAGATTTTTCATGGGAGGGCGTGTCCGTGGCGTCCTGTCAAATTTCGATGTCTCGCCATGGGAATAGATGTTGTTGTAACTCAGCCATACAATGTTCGATCTGCCCCAGACTTCACATGTTCGATAAGAATCCAGGCCTGAACACATCTGAATATGGGTTTCAGAAGTAGGTGTGGCAAAATGACTCAACAGCGCCACCTATACTCATTCAGCGGAGAGCCCTCGGGCTACGTTTCACGTACATGTATGAAAATCGGTACACTCATGTAACTTAACAATACCTACAAAAAAGTCTCCTGGAACGAAATCCGAAACCCAACAGGAAGTCGGTTATTTTGAATTTTCCCGTCATATTTAGTGACATTTTTGCCATTTGCAGGTGTCATACTTTAACGAACTCCTCCCAGAGATTTATTCGGATGAACACCAAAATTGGTCATTGCAATCTAAAGCCCTTTGTGACGTTAAATTGTGAAGATCTAGAGTTTTCATCGGAGGGCGTGTCCGTGGCGTCCTGTCAAATTTCGATGTTTCGCCATGAAACAGGAAGTTGTTATAACTTAGGCATGCTATGTCCGATCTGCACGAAACTTCACATGTTTGATAAGACTCCTGATATGAAGAGATCTACATGACCATATTCAGTTATAGTAATAGCGCCACCTGCTGGCAACAGGAAGTGACATGTTTTACTCTGTAACTAACTCCTCCTACAGATTTAATGACATCAACATAATATTTAGGTCAGTCTAACCTAAAGGCCTTTGTGATGTTAAATTGCGAAGATCTAGAGTTTTCGTTAAAGGGCGTGTCCTTGGCGGCATCACAGATTTCAATGTCTCGCCATTGGAATAAAAGTTGTTGTAACTCAGCCATACAATGTCCGATCTGCCCCAGACTTCACACGTTCGATAAGAATCCAGGCCTGGAAATATCTAAATATGAATATTCCATTATAAATAGAGCGCCACCTGCTGGCAACAGGAAATAACTTGTTTTAAACCAAATTCAACATGCAATGTTCAATCTGCACCAAACTTCATGTTTTTTTTAATTACTGGTCTGAAGACATATACCAAATTTTCAGTTCATTTATCTATATAGTGCCACCTGCTGTCACAGAAAATTCACTGTTTTATAGTAACTCAAACATGCATTGTCCACTCTGCACCAAACTTCACATATTTGGTAAGATTCCAGGCCTGAAGACATCTAAAGGCCAGTATTCAGATGTAACCATAGCGCCACCTGTTGACAAAAGGATGTGTCAGGCTTTACACTAACTCAAACATACTGTGTTCATTCTGCACCAAACTTCACATATTTGGTAATATTCCTGGCCAGAAGACCTCTAAAGGCCCATATTCAGAAGTAACCATAGCGCCACCTCTTGACAACAGGATGTGTCAGGATTTACGCTAACTCAAACATACTATGTCCAATCTGCACCAAACTTCACACGTTTGATAAGAGCCATGGCCTGAAAACATCTACGTGCCAATGTTTAGTTATAGACATAGCGCCACCTGCTGGCTACAGGAAATTTCTTGTTTTAAACTAGCTTAAACATGCAATGTTCAATCTTCACCAAACTTCATATGTTTGATAAAAGTTCTAGCCTGAAGACATCTACATGTTAATGTTCAGTTATGGACGTTGCGCCACCAGCTGGCAGCAGGTTTGGTACATATAAATGACTTTGACATATTCCTCTATATTTACCTTTTTAAATGCATATTGGTCACTGTGCCCTCTCTTTCTGAAGCCACCGGTCGGCGTTGAGCCGGGCGAGGTCCCTTCCATCGCTGCTTGCAGCTTTAATTATTATTATTTTTCTTCTCCAAACTTAATCGCATTTTAGAGGGCCTAAACATGCTCGAAAAGTCAGGAAACTTTGCACACGCATCAGAACTGATGAATATTTACATCTGATATGGGTTTCAGGAGTAGGTGTGGCAAAATGGCTCGACAGCGCCACCTATAAATATTCAGCGGAGTGCGCCTCGAGCTACGTTTCACGTACATGTACGAAAATCGGTACACTCATGTAACTTAACAATACCTACAAAAAAATTCTGCCCCAGAATTCACATGTTCGATAAGAATCCAGGCCCGAACACATCTGAATATGGGTTTCAGAAGTAGGTGTGGCAAAATGGCTCGACAGCGCCACCTTTACTCATTGAGCAGAGAGCCCTCGGGCTACGTTTCACGTACATGTACGAAAATCGGAACACTCATGAAACATAACAATACCTACAAAAAAGTCTCCTGGAACGAAATCCGAAACCCAACAGGAAGTCGGTTATTTTGAATTTTCTCGTCATATTTAGTGATATTTTTGCCATTTGCAGGTGTCATACTTTAACGAACTCCTCCCAGAGATTTATTCGGATGAACACCAAAATTGGTAATTGCAATCTAAAGCCCTTTGTGACGTTAAAGTTTTCATAGGAGGGCGTGTCCGTGGCGTCCTGTCAAATTTCGATGTTTCGCCATGAAACAGGAAGTCGTTATAACTCAGTCATACAATGTCCGATCTGCCCCAGACTTCACACGTTCGATAAGAATCCAGGCCTGAACACATCTAAATAAGAATATTCCATTATAATCAGAGCGCCACCTGCTGCCAACAGGAAATGTCTTCTTTTACACTGACATAAACATGCAATGTCCAATCTGCACCAAACTTCACATATTTGGTAAGACTCCTGACCTGAAGAGATCTAAGTGACCATATTCATATAAATTCATAGCGTCACCTGCTGGCAACAGGAAGTGATATTTTTTACTCTTTAACTAACTCCTCTTAGATATTTAATGACATCAACATAACATTTAGTTCAGTCTAATCTAAACGCCTTTATGTTAAATTGCGAAGAGCTTGAGTTTTCGCTAATGGGCGTGTCCTTGGCGGCGTGACAAAATTCGATGTCTCGCCTTGGGAATAGAAGCTGTTGTTACTCAGCCATAAAATGTCCGATCTGCCCCAAACTTCACAAATCTAAATCTAAATGCCAATGTTCAGTTAAAGACATAGCACCACCTGCTGGCAACAGGAAATTACTAGTTTTACACTAACTTAAGCATTCAATGTCCAATCAGCACCAAACGTCACACACTTGGTAAGAGTCCTGGCCTGAAGACATCTAAAGGCCAATATTCAGATGTAACAATAGCGCCACCTGTTGACAACAGGATATGTCAGGCTTTACACTAACCCAAATATACCATGTTCAATCTGCACCAAACTTCATATCTTTGATAAAAGTGCTAGCCTGAAGACATCTACATATTTATGTTCATTTATGGACATAGCGCCACCAGCTGGAAGCATGTTTGGCACATATAAATGACTTTGACATATTCCTCTATATTTACCTTTTTAAATGCATATTGCTCACCATTCCCTGCCTTTCTGAAGTCACCGGTTGGTGGTGAGCCGGGTGCGAGGTCCCTTCCATCGCTGCTTGCAGCTTTAATTATTATTATTTTTTTTTTCATTTCGTTCATCCTTCTTGTTTATCCAAGACACCTGATATTGATCAGCATACATCCTATAATTAAGTGGCACTTGAGTATGGTTTATCTGTTGAGGCATTCGTGCAAAATCATGTGCCTATTTCAGCCTACACTCTCTTGCACAGTTCCCTGCCTTTCCGAAATAACAGGCGCGTTCCGGATATTTTAGGACCTCCCCCGAGGCGGAGGAGGCAGAGAACATAACTTTGGACCACTCAGCAGCAGTCCAGTCCTTTTTGTCTTTAGCCCAGGCGAGACGCTTCTGACGCTGTCTGTTGTTCAAGAGTGGCTTGACACAAGGAATGCGACAGCTGAAACCCATGTCTTGCATACATCTGTGCGTAGTGGTTCTTGAAGCACTGACTCCAGCTGCAGTCCACTCTTTGTGAATCTCCCCCACATTTTTGAATGGGTTTTGTTTCACAATCCTCTCCAGGGTGCGGTTATCACTATTTCTTGTACACTTTTTTTTCCTACAACATCTTTTCCTTCCCTTCGCCTCTCTATTAATGTGCTTGGACACAGAGCTCTGTGAACAGCCAGCCTCTTTTGCAATGACCTTTTGTGTCTTGCCCTCCTTGTGCAAGGTGTTAATGGTCGTCTTTTGGAAAACTGTCAAGTCAGCAGTCTTCCCCATGATTGTGTAGCCTACAGAACTAGACTGAGAGACCATTTAAAGGCCTTTGCAGGTGTTTTGAGTTAATTAGCTGATTAGAGTGTGGCACCAGGTGTCTTCAATATCGAACCTTTTCACAATATTCTAATTTTCTGAGATACTGAATTTGGGGTTTTCATTAGTTGTCAGTTATAATCATCAAAATTAAAAATAAATAAACACTTGAAATATATCAGTCTGTGTGGAATGAATGTATACATTATACAAGTTTCACTTTTTGAATGGAATTAGTGAAATAAATCAACTTTTTGATGATATTCTAATTATATGACCAGCACCTGTATATTTATTTATTTATTCAACTGTTCTTTCTGGCACACAAATCTGATTGGCTAGTAAGAGCATTGATATTGGAGTCCAACAGAACTCCAACAGCCGTTTTACCATTTGTTTCACTCCGCTTGCCAAAGTTGCCGTGTTTCTCACAGTGAGTGTCATGGCGGATGCCCAAATCCACTATTATGACGAGTCAGCAGTAAAGACTTTATATTGGAAAAACGGAAACGGCAGTTATTTTTTACTTTTAACAACAGTTGTAAGACATAACCAACAAATGCACTGAGCAGCAGTGTTTACACCCTCATGCTTTTAACATGTCAGATCCTCAAGCTTTTATTTTGGTGGAATTTTGGTAAAATGCTGTAAATGTCAGTCCATAAAAAGTTGCCAAATATTTGTGAATGTAAATGAAGTGAACAAAGGTGAGTTTGTCAGAGCAGCATTTACAGTAAACCAAGCTGCTCTGAAAACACAGTATTTCAAGCTGCCTGTGTGTAAATGAACACAGTGCAGCACTTCACTCTGAAACAGTGCAACTATATAGCTACTTTTCAAACTATATAGTTGCTGCTTCAGATCACAATGTTTTAAGATATATTGCTATTTCAGTTATATTGATTAACTGCAGCCTCATTTCTTTATTTTAATGCTAAATGCTTTTCATCTACTCACAAACCCCCTGCAGTTCCCCCACAATCCTCCAGTGGTTTGTAATCCCCTGTCGTCAAGTAGTACCATTAAGGGAGTCTTTTATAAACCTTTAGATACAAATATGTTCCTTTAAGATGCTCCAGTGACCAGCTGTTGTACCTATAATTTTACCCGTTTTTGCACTTTTCTTTTCTGTGAGTGAAGGCATATTTGAGCTTTATGTGGATATGTCATTTCATGACAATTTAGTGACCCTAACCTGATACCTTAATTTCAGTGCACGTTATTCTAAAGGTATTCACCTTGAATAGTAAACATGACTTCCATGTTAAAATAACACATATATCGCCTATGGTTATGAGACCTTGTATTAAGACCTCTGTTCTGTATTGCAGTTTTCACATGACAACACCCATATTGCGTATAAATGTCAGGAGATAACCCCTATATTATATCTTATTTTGTATCTTATCAGTTTCCTCATAAAGAAAATAATGATAATTTTACATATGATCATTCCTTGAACAATCCATGTAAAAACTCAAGATATGAGCTACTAAAAATATTAGGTAGGCACTAAAAAGGTTTACTGTTTTGCTGCAACAGCTGAATTGTTTGTGCATTTGTGGATGAGCCACTGAATGTAATTTCTTTAGCTCACTAGTGGTTGCATAAGTTTCTGTGTTTACTGCCTATTGCTGTGTTCACCATTTCTGCCTGATTAGAGGAGCTCAGACTCAGAGCTGTTACTTGGCCTCTTTGTACATCATATTGTATAAGCCTAGAATCCCCTGGTGTATAGAGAAGCAAGTCTGTAACACCATGCCAACTGCTCTGTTATGGGTAAACAAAGCACAGTATTCTGTGGCACAGATGTAGATTTCAGTCTTGAAATGCACAAGGGGCTGTATTGGAATGTGATTGCACAATCTTTGAACAAAATATTTGAATTAGTTTGGAAACAGAAAGCAATACCAGTCATCTGTACTTGGGCAGTCGGATGGAATGAAGCGTATCTCTTCCTTGCATGTGCTTCATTTCCCATTATAATTGATAGTTTTGGAGTCTGGGCTTTATGTTTGACAATGATGATGACAATTCTCACAACAACACTGAGCTTTTCTCCAATCCCGGTGGCCATTTTAAATCCTTTTGTTGAGGTCCTTTTTTATTTGTCATTTTTTTCAATAATATGTTCTAAAAGACAAGTGTCTTGCTGATTAACACAGTTTAAGTGTTCTGGCAAACCATATCCAATTAATTTGCTCTCCACTTGTGGCAGCACATTCATACTAGCAGTAAGTTGTCTGATGTTGTACATGAATGAGTCTGTGTTGTGTATGTTGTGCAAATTAAGAGGCCAAACACTGAACCCTGATGTACCCCAGTATTCCATGGATGTGATTTACGATTCCTTTTTTGAAAATATATTAAAGTAATTTGTCCTTGAATTGTTCTCTAGCACCAGGAATTCCTTAGAATGAAAGATTATGTAAAACCGAGCCAAGTAAAGTGTAGGTTTACATGGTATCTGAGTATCAGGTAATATGGTCATCTGTACTACTGCGAGAGGCTCGCCTTGAGAACAAGGACACATCACATTCCAGAAAGCACAAAACGCTTATTAACACTGTACAATGTTGCATTTTGGTTATAGTTAGCAATAAAGGGGTCATGACATGGATTTTTTTATTATTATTTTAATATGTTTCTTGAGGCTTACTTATAATGTTAATTTTTTTTTTTGCACACAAAAAAACAAACAAATAAATATATGGAAAAATTATTATTTTCAACCCTCATTCTTAATCGGCCACTGTTATGATTGGCTAACGTCATTGCATAGGAAACCGTATCAACACCCCCTCACTATTGCATGTAAGTGTTTTGACAACATCAATCCTCACACGATCCGGGATGCCATTAAAAATAAACTATCCACTATCCATGCTGATATTGTTCTGATATCTCTACAAAGACGTGAACAAGCTGTTTAATCCAAATTCGTCAAAATGAATGTTCTTTCGCTACATTTGTCCTGACCACAGACTCAAGCGCGAGGACTGTGTCAGAAAGTGAATGCACATCTGTATCCAGTGTAGACAAGATAGCGGCATTGATTGGAATTTCTATTTGTATTTGACGCAACATGGCACTCGCATTCAGCGTAATCAAGTGTCAACTAGTGGGCGTGGCCTATGGTGAGAAGAAGACTATTCATCGATGCGTTGCTCTGGAGGCAGTGCTTATGCAAATGTTTGTGCCGGGTGATGCCATCTTGCACCTCAAATCCAAACAAGCTGTTTTTGGAGATTGATAAAATAAATGCTTTGTTTATAATGAGGAGGTTTAAGTTATGAAACTTGCAGGATATTTTAATGGTACAAAGACCTCATATGACAAAAGATCAAGGCAAATTTGATTTATCATGTCTTGGCCCATTTAACTATCAATAAGCAATATTTGTTACATTATTTATTAATCTGTGCTAACATTAGAATAAATACAGCTGTTCATTATTAGTTCACATTTACTATTGATAGATACAACTTTTTGATTTGAATAAATGTTGAACTAAGATTAAAGGGGATAGTTTACCCCAAAATGAAAATTGTCATCATTTACTCCTCCTCGTGCAATTCCAAACCTGTATTACTTTATTTTATTTTGGGAAACGTATGTTTTGTTTTGTTTGGCCACACATTGGAAGTCAATGGTAACCAGAACTGTTTGGTTACTAAAATATCTTACCTTGTATACCACAGAAGAAAAATTGCATACCAGTTTGGAACAACATTAGGTTTGAGAAAATTGTCATTTTGGGGTGAACTGTTCTTTCAATAAGTTCATTAGAATTCATTTTTAAATTAATTTAGAATTCAAAATAAAAAAAATATATATTTTTTTCATTGTTCATGTTAACTAAAGTAACTAACTAATGTTAACTAATAGACTCTTATTGCAGCATATTTTTATATATTATACTTTACATAACTCTTTGCAATAAGGTTTATTCAATTAATATAATGCATTAGGTATCATGAACTAACAATGAACAAGATTTTTTATGTACAGTAGGTTAATGTTAATTATACATTTTCAGAATTTCAAACTGTAAAAACTAATATTAATTTATTATGAGCATGCAGCACGCAAAAATGTGTGTATATATATATATATATATATATATATATATATATATATATCCTTGCATTAACAATACATTATGCTTTGATTAATAAATGCTGTAAAAAATGTATTGTTAGTTAATAATATCTAATGTATTAAGTAATTTTAACAAACTGAGTCTTATTGTAGTGTAATTCATAAATGTAATGTGGTTTTATGTAAAAAGTATATTATAAATCATAAACAATGACTGTATGTATAGATATCTAAAAATAAAGAATTGTTATATATATATATTAGATGTATATAATATCATATTACAAATAAATGCATCACTCCAATCTTTTCACAGATATGGGAAACATGGGGCTTTCTACAGGTTTCAAGTCCAGCACTGGGAAGATCCTTCCACTCTTTTATGTGTATGACTCCTACCTTACCCCACCGTAGGCCTGGGCTGAGCTGCTGACTGTCAGGGGCTCTCACAGTCTCCTAGGAACTCCTTATGATGGCATCTTCATCGCCCTCATTGTGGAGGAGCGTCACAAGCAGGACGTCCTGTCTGGCAGGTTTGATGGGATGTACACCTACTTTGCTTCTAATGGCTTTTCCTTTGGATCTTCTCACCAGAACTGGAAAGCAATCAAAGCTTTCTGCAACAAGAACAACTTGCTGTTTGTGCTGAGCGCTGGACCTGGCTACATGGACACCGCTGTCCGGTGTTCTGACAATCTGTCCTACCCGCTCAGGATGTGCTACCAGTAGTTCAAGCTGTTGTGTCAATCTAACGACATGAGCTTCTTTCTCAGAATGAACTACCACCTTAATAAATGATTCAGAAACAGAGGTAGCACATATCGTCAGCTATTAAACACCTATCAGAATGAACTACCACCTTAATAAATGATTCAGAAACAGAGGTAGGACATATCGTCATCTATTAAACACCTATCAGAATGAACTACCACCTTAATAAATGATTCAGAAACAGAGGTAGCACATATTGTCATCTATTAAACACCTATCAGAATGAACTACCACCTTAATGGTACCTTAAGGTAGAATAATGAGAATATTTTGTCAGACAAAGATAACATTTTTATTGTCATTTTAATTTGGCATTAATTCATTTTAATTGAGCATTTAATGCTTGAAAAGTGTAAGCAAAATATATTACGGGAATTTTAATTATTATATGTAATTAAAATCTGTACACAATAATAAACACTACATATATATGTACTGTGTTTTAGTTTTTTTTTTTTTTTACAGCTGATTTAGAACAAGATAGTCTTACCCCAAAATGTTTATTATACAATGGCGTTTCTATATTTTGCTATAGTGTGCCAGTGTATTTATAAGTATTACAATAATTGGAAAAATTATTGTTGGGAAATGTGAACTGATAT
Source organism: Schizopygopsis pylzovi (assembly GCA_027422435.1). Taxonomy (NCBI): domain Eukaryota; kingdom Metazoa; phylum Chordata; class Actinopteri; order Cypriniformes; family Cyprinidae; genus Schizopygopsis; species Schizopygopsis pylzovi. The sequence continues at coordinate 17,096 of JAPDDL010000269.1, forward strand.
TTTCTACTGGCACACTAAAGCAAAACATAAAAATAGCCATCTTGAAAATATTTAAACAACACCAGACTATGATTTGCAATGGTTGCAATTGTATTTTGTGGAAAGATTCTCTGTAGTCACGACACCAGGGATGCAAGTTAGGTGTTCCCACCTTGAACACAAATTGCACTGCACCTAAAAAGAGTCAAGTGACTTAATTAAATCAAATTAAATTAAATTGAGGATCTGCAATTATAATCTTTCTTTCTGAAAACTTAATAATCTGAAACAAATAAATGCAAAAAAAAAAAAATATATATATATATATATACACACACATACACACACATTTAAACATGGCATACATATTCAAATACAACGGCTATAACAAAAAGTATACTGCCCTGTTAAAATGCAAAAAGTTTTGATGTAAAAAATTATTCTAAGTCAATTATCACTTTTAATAAGTTGCATATAGCCCCGAATTTTACTAGCATATTGCTGTTGTTGAAAACTCTGTTCTTCTAAAGTAGAAAACTCAGAAGAGAAGACCAGGAGAATTTCGGATTGGATTGTCAGCAGAATTTCTTTATTCTATGACATGTTGATGGTAGCTGCAGTCATCGAAAATCTCATCTTAAGTCACTTTTACAGGGTATCTTATAGGTATTTTTGGAGGAGGGATTCTTAGAGGTGGAGCCAAATTCAAACAAATGCATGCACCTGAGGGAGGTGTTAGTTTGTTGCGGGAACTTCCCGTGGTCCTAATCTCATCAACATAATCAAATGCATAGACACTAATCTAATCAACCTAAACGAATCCACGTCTGGGCTAGAAAGTCATTTGCAGAACAAAGGTTGAGAGCCTCAGTGGTCTGACTCATTTAGACAAAAGGCACAGCTGTCTCGAGCTCAAATGGTCAGGAAACGAAAACACCTGAAATGCCTGACCTTTTCTTAGTCAGGAAGTGTGTATCTAAATTAAACATTTAAATACAAATTTGTAATCCTTCACTGTTTATTTGTACTTATAAGGTCATATTAATGCATTACATCTCCTAATCCCACCCCATACCTACACCTAAACACTACAACAACTACCTTACATGGTTTTAATTAGCAGTACAATTTGAGTTTACTGAAGCAAAATGCATCATTAATAGTGAATATTCCCCATACTAAAGTATTTAAATAAACCATATTTATTTGTCTTCCAAAAATGTACATTTACATTTAGTCATTTAGCAGACACTTTTATCCAAAGCGACTTACAAATGAGAAATAATAGAAGCAAACAAAACCAACAAAAGAGCAACAACATGCAAGTCCTATTACAAGTCTCGGTTAACCTAACGCAGTACATGTAGCAAGGTTTATTTAAAAAAAAAAAAATTATTGAGTAGATAGAATAGAAAAAAGAAAGCTAGTGTTAGTTTTTCAAGAAAAGCTAGCAGTTAGAGAATACATTTGCAATTGATAGAGGGTCAAGTCAAAATTGAGAGAGTTAGGGGGTCAAATAAATTGTACTAATCTTGACAATAACTCATCATTGTATAATCGATTACCTTACAAATCACAATGCACCAATCCAAAACATTAGAAAGGGTATAACATATGGACAATAGTATTGAGACAGCCCTTCTATTGAACAGGTTTGACTACTTTTGTCATTGCCAAGAGCACAAATATACATATTACATTATATATTCAACATAGTGTGGTTGTCACGGTTGCCTTCTGTGGCAAAATGAAGAACAAGGAGACGTGGGCCAAAAAGTAAACAGTCTTTAATCCTCCAAAACAGGGTTACACAAGGCAGGCAGAGACACACAAGAAACACAACACCGAACGTAAAATACCAGACATCAGAGACTAGAAAACATGCAGGGGAAAACTAAGTAAGACCCAAATACAAAGAGTTACAATAATTTAAGCTAGATATAATAAAAGTATGAATAACCTTCTCCGAGTATTACAAATAATAAAATGAATTGATGGCATATGAATATATAATTCATATATAATTAATTACCCATTTCTCAACGTCGACTGTCATCCCTGGCCAATAATACCTGGCACACAAGGCATTGCGAGTTTTAAATACCCCACTGTGGCCTCCCAAAGGGATGCTGTGGAATTCCTCGAACAATGCCCTGCATTCGTCCTTGGTTTTAACTGCCTTCCTTCTCCCATAATACAGCAAACCATCTGTAAATTTACTAAATATGTAATACAAATTAACCTTGGAGACTTTTTGCAAATTACTGCCTTCACACTAACCTGAGACTCTGAACTTTGATGAGTGTCGCCTCAAGTTTTGACGTTCAGTTTTATTATATTGTGTTGGGTACACATTTGTAGTGAGGAAAGCGATCACCTCTTCGTATCTTCTCTCCATGATACTATACAATGCTTTCAGAATAAAATAAAATAATTCAGAAGCAAACAGATTACTCACACAGACAGTTATTGTTTTTTATTGGTTATGTCACAACCGTTAAAAATTATACAATAAATAATTAAAAAATACTATAGTAATTTATTGTAAATACTACAGTGTTTTTGAACCATACTATAGTAAAGCACTTTAATTTGTTGTGGTAATTCTATATATGCTGTGGTAATATAACAACTATAGTAATATAAACAAATGACTTTACCCAATACTGTACTAAGTTTTCTACAACTATAGGGAAGATTATACAACAATACACTATAGTAAAAACTAAAGTATACTACAGTATTTATTACAGTTTATCAGTTTGCTATAGTTATTTGAACAGTATGCTGTAGCATTCATTAACAAAATGTTGTAAATACTATAATATGCAGTATAATGCACTTTAAAATAGTGGTTAAAAACAATAGTGTTTACTGTAAATTACTATAGTATTTTTTTCGTGTGGGTGCTAACAAAAAAAATAATTAATATATATATATATATATATGAATGAAGAAGAGTTCACATGCAAAAATTACAGCTAACTAACACATGATCACATTTATATATTTCATATTGACGGAGCAAGACCATGTCAAAGCTTAAAATCATAGTGAAATGAATGACTGAAAAACGTTACATATTTAGCCTGAATATCACAGGCTCACAAATAATCTGTTTTGAAGAGTAGCCCACTTAAAACGTCAACAACTACCTTGTGTAAAAATAGAAACTATTCCACAAAACTTTAATATAGTAACGTTAGCCTAATAGTGTTGAACTATAAAGCCCAAGACACACTGCACGATTTTTTCAGCCGAAATTCGTGCAGTGTCTCGGCTTAAGACAAAAACATTTTTGATAACGTTATGCTCATCGAAATCACAGACAATGATGAAATTATCACCCATTTACTGGGAGCCATTCGGTTTTGAATATAGTATTTTAATTTAGCAAGATCGATTGGCTGCTCCTCAAGATTGCATACGTTTTAGGGAGAATAAACCATTGTGATAAAATTAAGCGTTGGAATGAGAGACAATGGAAAAAATCATATATTTAATGTAAAAGATTCGACGTTCAGAGAAAATGTATTTTATTTAGTATGACAAAGACCAATTTTATTTAGTAAATCAGGAACTCGTCAAAACCGCATGCTTTTTTGAAGAAGCACCCTCTTAGTAACGTTAGAAAACTCGTTTTTGTTGTTATAAATTATTATACAATTTAGAAATTATTAATTGTTTAATGAGAGAGAATCAATTTAACAAAAAAACACAACTGTAATTAAGCTAAATAGATTTTACTTACGCACTCGTTCACAACTCAGACAGGGTAGCCCAAATTTATGGGCGGGTCTTCAGATAGAGGGTTTCCAAGAGTAGGATGGTACTGCGCATGCGCATTGTGTATGGGTAGCCCATTCTGAGAGGTAGCACAGAGTGTCGGAACACCGGCTGTGGAACAACCACAACACACGCAACCGAGTGAATGGACGATATTACGAGACCTCTTTGCAGGCAGCGATGTCGATAAGGCCTGATATCATCACAGTAACGTCATTTAATGAGTGGCATGAAGGAACTCAGATTGAGAGGGCCGTTCCCAAGAAGACTGTGGCCCGCCTGTATTTGGACTACAAACCCCATCAGCCAGACCATTATCTGGAGCTCACCAGGAAGTGGGCGGAACATTTCAGTAAGGAGAAAGAGCAGTGGCTTATGTGATTAGACCCTTTAACATCTTACCATTGTTGAGTTTTGAGTTTAAAATATTTTCACATATCATTGACATTATCAACGTTACCGGTTACTGTATTTAAATGTATGCATACATTTTAAAGGCAGCTAATTATCAAGGACAAGCCACCTTCTTTTTCTCTAAACTCTGTTTATTGACAAACAATTGATTTACTGTCGATTTTATTTTAGTTTCAATGCATGTATTTACAAGAACAGTTCACCCAAAAATGAACATTCTGTCATCATTTTTGTGATTACAAATCTATACGTGACCCTTGACCACAAAACCAGTCATAAGTGTCCATTTTTCGAAATTGAGATTTCTACATCATCTGATAGCTGAATAAATATGCTTTCCATTGATGTATGGTTTGTTAGGATACAACAAATACAATATGGCTAAGATACAACTATTTGAAAATCTGAGGGTGCAAAAAAAAAGCTAAATATTGAGAAAGTCACCTTTAAAGTTGTCCAAATGAAGTTCTTAGCTATACATATTACTAATCAAAAATTACGTTTTCATATATTTATGGTAGGAAATTCACTTTTGACCCATACAATGTACTTTTGGCTATTGCTAAAAATATACACCAGCGACTTAATACTGGTTTTGTTTTTATTATATCACATATTTTATTTAAAAATATTTTTCTGGAAGCTGAAAACCCCTTTGTATCTGTTCGGTCTCATTCAGTCAAGTGCATATTCATACATGGGACATCACGGACAGATCAAGACATGTGAGAACCAATGCTGTTTGGCATCACTGACATCAAACCTGGCTGGAAATGTCTTGATGTGCCATATTGAGTGAATATGATTGAAAGTACAAGGCTAATACACAGATTTTTGGTATGCTTTAATGGGTTTTATGTTTTTTTCTCTTGTGTATATTTGGATCTCAACAGCATTCATCCTCATTTCCTGTCATTGTATGGAGAAGAAGTGTGAACATTGTGCTATATACCTCATTTTGTATTCCAAGTAGTTTGGAAGTGCATGTGGCAATTGAATTTGCAATTTTAGCTATTCCTTTAACATTAGGCATTGAATCTGACTTGTGGTTAGCAGTAACAGTGTGGCCTCAATATTCAAAGACTGCTTTTATTGCGTGGTTGGCTGACATTTAAAAAAATAGTTGGTAGTTGTGGATATGGGTTATTTGAATAATGACTGATTTATTATGTTAAGTAAATCCTAAGTATGCATATTGGAACTCATGTTTAATATTAAACAATAAAAGGAAGTCACATATTTTTCCATAAGTCTGTATTTTATTGACAATAACAGACTGAGCAGAATTAATTTCTGTCTAAAGCCATCGTTAAACCATTTTTCTGTAAATTGTCACATATCAAGTCAGTGTGTCAATTTAAAAGAGAATATGTTTATTAACAAGTTACACAAAAAATTGCTATGCTCATGTTTCATTAGACAATATAATTTGATACAGTATACTCTTAAATTAACACTTACATTTAAACTGATGTGAGGTAAACTAATCGGCATTGTTTTGCAATGTGTTTACCACAGTGTTTACCCCTCTAGGACATAGCACAACATTGACATTTTATGATTAGAAGATGGTGTTGTCATGCACGATGGGTGATGTTTAGTATAACGATCACACCACATAATTAATCAAACTGTGTCTGGACAGATTTTGGCTGCATGTTGCTTTATGTTGAGCTAATGTTAGCCAGTGCTGTTACAGCAGTCTATGAATATCATCTTTGCACAAAGCAGCACTCAGAACAGAACAGGCACTTCAACGATGATGCATTACTAGAGTACAACTTACACCACACGTAACACAATCAGCGCTATGCTAAAATAACCACAGAAGAAAAAACACTTTAGGAAAGGTGACTCAAGAACAAAGAAATTATTATACAATGACTCAAGAACAAATAAATTATTATACAATGTTTTCTGTAGGCCAGGCAGTCAAGAAATGGTTTTAATATAAATTATTTTTCTACTGCCTGGCCTACAGAAAACATTGTATAATAATTTATTTGTTCTTGAGTCATTGTATAATAATTTATTTGTTCTTGAGTCACCTTTCCTAAAGTGTTTTTTCTTCTGTGGTTATTTTAGCATAGCGCTGATTGTCATTATGTAGCTTGACTTTATGAAAAATATTGTGCTGATTTAAGAACATTGATTTGTTCATTTGCTCAACCCAAGGTAAAGTTTTACTGTGACAGTGACACATTACATGCATTTAACTGTAAACAACTAAACCTAACTCTAACCCCAACCTTTGAGTAAGTACTGTACATGTAGTCAATTAATACTACTCAGTATTTATGTGTAATTACACTGTAACAACTTCACCTTGAAATAATGGGTTACAGTTTATTTTGTGTCCTTGTTACAGTGTAATTATACATTTAACTACTGAGTAATATTTATTAACTGCATGTACTTACTATATGGTTAGATTAGGATTTGGCTTAGGGTTACTTGCATGTAATTATGCATAATATATTTTTATTATAATAGTAAGTACGTAACATGTGTACACCTTACAATAAAGTGTTACCAAATAATGTGCGACCATAAATGGCACAAAATCTACACACTTGAAGTGTTTTAAGATGAAAATCATTATATAAAACAACCAAAGTGAATGTTGAGAGCAACAGTACTTCTGATGTTAATGCCCAGAGGCAGTTGTCCCGTTGTCCTTTAGTTTCTGGCCCATTTGGACTTTTCACTCAGGACAGTGGAATGGCACGATTAGTTGGCTGTCTCACATAATTTCTTTCAAGCTCATATAACCAACTTACACCATAATAATATCAGACCTAATCATAATTGCGGGTAATATTTTTTCCTTGGGTGACAAGCCTGTGCTCTCAGCTTTCCATCAACAATTCTCAGTAAGACTAGAGATGAACAAACAGCACAGGAATGAGAACATGACATGCAACAAATAGAGAGCACTTTTTATGTTTAAGTGGTATGTGATGATTTGTAATACAGCTAGATGGAGCGGAACAACGGAATGTTTTGATTTCAAAACAAAAGTTCTCTTTCATAGGTTTACTCAATGCTGTGCCAGTGGCTGATACTATGAGAACACCCTCCAGGTGTGATTATAGTCTGAAGCCAGTATACAGGTGCATCTCAATAAATTAGAATGTCATGGAAAAGTTAATTTATTTCAGTAATTCAATTCAAATTGTGAAACTCGTGTATTAAATTAATTCAATGCACACAGACTGAAGTAGTTTAAGTCTTTTGTTCTATTAATTGTGATAAATTTGGCTCACATTTAACAATTGATCCCCCCCCCCCCCAATTTATTCACTATCTCAACAAATTAGAATAAAAAAAACATTGTTGGCCTTCTGGAAAGTATGCTCATTTACTGTATATCTACTCAATACTTGGTAGGGGCTCATTTTACTTTAATTACTGCCTCAATTCGGTGTGGCATGGAGGTGATCAGTTTGTGGCACTGCTGAGGTGGTGTGGAAGCCCAGGTTTCTTTGACAGTTGCCTTTAGCTCATCTGCATTTTTTTGTCTCTTGTTTCTCATTTTCCTCTTGACAATACCCCAAAGATTCTCTATGGGGATCAGGTCTGGTGAGTTTGCTGGCCAGTCAAGCACACCAACACCATGGTCATTTATCCAACTTTTGGTATTTTTGGTATTGTGGGCAGGTGCCAAATCCTGCTAGAAAATGAAATCAGCATCTTTAAAAAGCTCAGCAGAAGGAAGCATGAAGTGCTCCAAAATGTCTTGGTAAACAGGTGCAGTGACGTAGGTTTTCAAAAAACAAAATGGACCAACACCAGCAGATGACATTGCACCCCAAATCATCACAGACTCTGGAAACTTAACTTTGGACTTCAAGCAACTTCGGCTATGAGCTTCTCCACCTTTCCTCCAGACTCTAGGACATTGAAATGAAATACAAAACTTGCTCTCATCTGAAAAGAGGACTTTGGACCACTGGGCAACAGTCCAGTTCTTCTTCTCCTTAGCCCCGGTAAGACACTTCTGACGACAACTCTAGCCAAATTCCTTGACACGTCTGTGTGTGGTGGCTCTTGATGCCTTGAACCCAGCCTCAGTCCATTCCTTGTGAAGTTCACCCAAATTCTTGAATCGATTTTGCTTGACAATCCTCATAAGGCTGCGGTTCTCTCAGTTGGTTGTCCATCTTTTTCTTCCACACTTTTTCCGTCCACTCAACTTTCTGTCGACATGCTTGGATACAGCACTCTGTGAACAGCCAGTTTCTTAAATGTGTGTGGCTTACCCTCCTTGTGAAGTGTTATGTTCCCATTCCCCAGTCTAGGGTTGGGAGTGGGAGTAACAGGTTACTAAAATTTATGAAGGAAGAAATTAATAAAACGAGGAGGAATCACCCCATTCCTCTGCCCCAGAAATTCAACAACAACTTGGTTTGACCAACTTATACAATTTATTTAGAAAAACAAGAATAATGGAAGCAATAAATGTCTTCAGGAGTGGGCCTGGCCAAAACAAACAAAACAGCAGCTAACTAACAGGAGGAGTACTAAATAACCTATCCAGGTAAAATAAAATAAACAACAAAAGCTTTCCTCAACTCCCTCTCTAACCAAAACACAGGGATAAACAGGAATACAAAAAAATTGGCACCCTCTCCCTACAGCTTCCAATCTAACCATAAATCTAATAATCAAAATAAGATACAATACATTCTAATAAAGTAAATTAAAGTGGTCACTTTTAGATTCAGCAAACACTGCTGGTCAACAGGAATCAAAATTAATACAACTTACACTCAGACATTTATCATTTAACAGATAACCATTTTGCACCACAATCAACATATCTTTTAAAGGAAACACCCAACAAGTCTGGAGCAGGTGAGAAGTGAACCTCTCCAAACAGTGTTCACTCTGCTCTTTTGTAGCAACCCGTCTGCAGCACACTCCCTGATGAGCACCACCTGTGGGCAATTTGCAATTGCCAAACAAGCAGAGAGTGTGAGAGATAGAGGGAGAGAGCGCACACACACACACACACACACACACACACACACACACACACACACACACACACACACACACAAGGGAAACATAACCACACCCAAAGGGCAGGAAAACACACCAACAATACATTTTAATACAACATACACATTCTGGGGATGTAACAGTTTGTACTCAACACTTTTACTCTTACCAGTTACACTTGGAAAGAGGATACTAGGGACAGCGAGAGAACAATTTTATACTCTTGAGAGTGCATTAGCCATAACATTTTCAGTGCCCTTTTTGCGACGGGTGTCCAGATTATACCCTTGGACAGCGAGAGACCATCGTAGTAATCGCTGGTTGGAACCTGACATACGGGAAAGGAACACTAAAGGGTTATGTTCAGTATACACAATGATAGGATCGGAGTTACTCCCCAAATATACATCGAAATGCTGTAGAGCAAACAATAATGCCAGAGCTTCCTTTTCAATTACACTATAGTTCTGTTGTGCTTTCGAAAACTTTTTAGAAAAGTAGGAAACAGGATGCTTAATATGTTACCCATCCTGTTGTAGTAGGACTGCCCCAGCCCCTACAGCGCTTGCATCCACTTGTAGACTGAAAGGTAATTTGAAGTTTGGAGCAGACAGGACAGGTGCATGGCAGAGCAAATCTTTAGCAGCTTCAAATGCAAGTTGACAATCACTGGTCCATAAAAACCTTCGGTTTGTACTAAGAAGGTCTGTAAGTGGAGAGACGAGGGCAGAGAAATTGGGAAAGAAACTTCGATAATATCCTGTCATACCCTAGAAGCATCTACGTTCACGTTTGTTACAAGGCACAGGACATTTAAGTATAGCTGAGATTTTTGCCTCAACAGGTTTAACCATTCCCTGGCCAACCTGCTTGCCCAGGTATGTAACAATTCCTTTTGCGAACTCGCATTTGGCAAGGTTTAGTGTCAAGGAAGCTGTGGCTAGGCGTTTGAAAACCTTTTCGATGGTTTTTAGGTGGTCTGTCCAGTTATCTGAATACACTACAATATCATCCAGATACAATTCACTGTTTGGGACATCAGACAATATATGTTGCATCATGCGCTGAAACGTAGCTGGAGCATTTCGCATTCCAAAAGCTAGGACCCTGTATTGTAGGAAACTATCAGGGGTGACGAATGCAGAAACCTCAGAGGCACGTTTTGTGAGGGGCACTTGCCAAAAGCCTTTCAGTAGATCCAATTTGGTAACATATTTCTCTAAACCAACTCTATCAACACAGTCCTCCATCCTAGGAAGGGGGAAAGATTCAGGATTTGTTACAAGTCACCTTTATTTATATAGCGCTTTTAACAATACAAATTGTAACAAAGCACTGCACAATATCAAAATAGGCAAATTGTGTCAATAATGTAAAATTACAGGATTTAACACTCAATGATCAGCTGAATGCACTTCATTATTGAATTTAGTAATGGCATTGTCCAGCTCAGTTCAGTTTAAATAATATCTGTGCAATCAAATCGATGATTGTGCTGGAAATGAAGTGTCCCCAACTAAGCAAGCCAGAGGCGACAGCGGCAAGGAACGAAAACTCCATCGGTGACAGAATGGAGAAAAAACCTTGGGAGAAACCAGGCTCAGTCGGGGGGCCAGTTCCCCTCCGGCCAGACGAATCAGTAGTTTGTTCCAATTGCAGCAAAGTCAGAGTGTAAGTGGTCCACTGGTTCCAGGGGTCTTTTCCCGATGGATGTCTAGGTGACGAGGTCCTCACTGGAGATCTGTCTCTGGGGCTCATCTATGTGTCCTAGACTCTGCTGATGGTCAGGGCTGTAGAGGTTGTCTCTAGGTGCTGATCCTCCATTTATGGCAGACTTTGGTTAAGTCAGTATAATCGCTGATGGTTGGCTTTCTCTGAGGTCCTCCGAGGGGTTGTCATCGTCTCTTCTCAGGTGTTCGGTCATCTCAGATCGTTTAAGGGTTGGAACCAGACTGAAGCTTGTGTAATTCCTAGCTACATAGAAACATAGAAACAGTAAGACAATTAGCGTAGCAGTTGTTCCATCCAGGAATAACCCTGGATGAAATTATCAGTATAACCCAAGCTAAAGCATAATAATGTGCATTTGTTCAGATAGACTGGCAGTACAAGATTTTGAGATGCATTATATGAATGCTTGGCTAAAGAGATGTGTCTTTAATCTAGATTTAAACAGAGAGAGTGTGTCTGAGCCCCGAACGTTATCAGGAAGGCTATTCCAGAGTTTAGGAGCCAGATATGAAAAGGTTCTACCTCCTTTAGTGGACTTTGCTATCCTAGGTACTACCAAGAGTCCAGAGTTTTGTGACCTTAGGGAGCGGGTTGGATTGTAGCGTGATAGAAGATTAGTTAGGTACGCAGGAGCTAAATCATTTAGGGCCTTATAGGCAAGTAATAATATTTTGTAACTGATACAAAACTTAATAGGTAGCCAGTGAAGAGACTGTAAAATTGGAGTAATATGATCATATTTTCTTGACCTGGTAAGGACTCTAGCCGCAGCATTTTGTACTATTTGTAGCTTGTTTATTGAAGATGAAGGACAACCACCTAGCAGCGCATTACAATAGTCCAGTCTAGAGGTCATGAATGCATGAACTAACTTTTCTGCATCAGAAACACTTAACATGTTCCGTAGTTTGGAAATGTTTCTAAGATGGAAGAATGCTGTTTTTGTAACATTGGAAATATGATTTTCAAAAGATAGGATGCTGTTTAATATAACACCCAGATTTTTAACTGTAGAGGAAGTAACATTACATCCGTCTAGTTACAAATTGTAATCCAAGAGATTCTGTGTACTGTTTTTAGGTCCAATAAGTAATATCTTATCTTAATTTAATAGGAGAAAATTACTGGTCATCCAATCTTTTATATTTTTAACACACTCTGTTAGCTTAGATAGTTTAGAGGTTTCATCTGGTTTTGTTGAGATATATAGTTGAGTGTCATCAGCATAACAATGGAAACTAATCCCGTATTTTCTAATAATATTACCAAAGGGCAACATATATAATGAAAATAATAGAGGACCTAGGACAGATCCTTGTGGTACTCCATACTTTACTGGTGATAATTGAGATGACTCCCCGTTTAAATAAACAAAGTGGTAGCGATCGGACAGGTAGGATCTAAACCATCTTAGAGCCTGCCCTTGAATACCTGTATAGTTTTGTAATCGATCTATCAGTATGTCATGATCTATAGTGTCGAACGCAGCACTAAGATCAAGTAAAACTAGCAACGAGATGCAGCCTTTGTCTGACGCAAGAAGCAAGTCATTTGTAATTTTAACAAGTGTAGTTTCTGTGCTATGGCGGGGCCTGAAACATGACTGAAATTCTTCATAGATATCATTTTTTAGCAAAAAGGAGCACAGTTGAACCGACACTACTTTTTCTAATATTTTCGACATAAACGGAAGATTTGAGATGGGCCTGTAATTTGCCAGTTCACAAGGATCTAATTTTGGTTTCTTAATAAGAGGCTTAATAACTGCCAGCTTAAATGGTTTTGGGACTTGAACTAAAGATAACGAGGAGTTAATAATATTGAGAAGCGGTTCTTCTGCTACAGGTAACAACTCTTTCAATAGTTTAGTGGGTACAGGATCTAATAGACATGTTGTTGGTTTAGATGCAGTGATAAGTTTATTTAGCTCATCCTGTCCTATAGTTGTAAAGCAATGACGTTTTTCTTTGGGTGCGATGAATGAAGCTGAAGTACTAGACGCTGTAGAATCTACATTTGTTATTGTATTTCTGATATTATCTATTTTATCAGTAAATAAATTCATAAAGTCATTACCATTAAACTGTGAGGGAATATTTAGATAGGGTGACATCTGTTTAATTGTTAATCTAGCCACTGTGCTAAATAAAAACCTTGGATTGTTTTGGTGATTATCTATGAGTTTGCGGATATACTCGGTTCTTGCAGTTTTTAGAGCCTGTCTATAGCTGGACATACTGTTTTTCCACGCAATTCTAAAGACTTCCAAGTTAGTTTTTCTCCATTTGCGCTCAAGAATACGAGTTTCTTTCTTGAGAGAATGGGTATAACTGCTGTACCATGGCGCAGCACTTTTTTCTCTAACCTTTTTTAATTTGATGGGGGCAACAGTTTCTAACGTATTAGAGAAGATAGTTCCCATGTTGCTAGTAATTGTGTCTAGTTCATCTGTATTTATGGGTACACAGAGCAGTTGAGATAAATCAGGCAGGTTATTTGTGAATCTGTCTTTAGTGGCTGGAATAATAATTCTGCCTGGACGATAACGCAGAGCCATATAGTTAATATCAGTAATATGCAGCATGCATGATACAAGGAAATGGTCAGTAACATCATCACTTTGAGGTATGATATCTATATCAGTTAGATCAATTCCATGTGATATTATTAAATCTAGCGTATGATTAAAACAGTTACACTGTTAACCTTCCGATAATCAGTGCAAAACCGGAAGGTATTATCAGGCTTTGGAACAAGTAAGCAGGGGGAGCACCAAGGACTCTGGTTGGGCATAGCGATTCCATGATGCAGCATATACTTCAAGGTTCAAGGTTTCTTTATTTGTCACATAATAAATTATACAGGGTATAACTAGAAGTGAAATGTAATCAAATAAGGTCTGCTCAGTGGACAGTGCAGAAGAATAAAAAATAAGAAATATAGCTGCAAGCAGCGATGGCGGGCCCAAGCCGAGTGCAAACGCCACCCCGGTTGCATCAGGAAAACTGTGACCAGCGGGCACTAGGCTTGCCGCGATAGACGGTGATGACGGTTATGCAGTGTTAAACTGCAACACCGTTACGTCACTTGCTCACCATGGCACTGTCCCCCACCGTCGTTTAGATAGTTTTTTTATAGTAATAAAAATAATTTTGTTCAGTTAGAGGACACTAAAATTAAAACTGAACGCGGCTGATCGATGCAACGCACCGAACGGATGACAGTCTTGCATCACAGCAGTCTAGGTATGCATTTTTCTGTCAATAAATTCAAGACTCTTGACAAGACGAATAAAATAAATATAATTTTGTGCAGACTAGACTTTTATTTGTTAGCCTATCTCTGTCTTTCAGCAGAAATGTGAACAAACAGTGAATATATCGCGGGAGTGGAATAAAACCTAAAATAGTCCCGCGCAGACCTCTACATCACAGATCAGATTTAATTTATCACGTGAAGAGAGATGACTGACAAGAAGAGTGAGGTGAGACAGACAAGACGATGGTGGAAGAGTTTCAAAACCAAATGTAAAAGCGCCCGTTTTAAGCCGGTTGACTTCGGAGTCTGACATTAATCTAATTCAAAATCTTTTATCTTTTCAAATGAGAAACTCACCGAGATCTACCAAGTGAAAAGTAAATAAATTATAAAATACATATTAAATAAAATAAATAATTAAAAGGCTTGTTGGGATGTATCTGTGTTGCATTAATTTAATAATAAAAAATTAAATAATATTTTATTTTTATTCACTATTCATGACGTCATCAGTAAATAGTTCCTCTGTAAGAACAAGCTGTTTGGAGTCTGATGACCGTGTGCACATAAACACCACTGATCCTCACAAACTGCAACACACGCGAGCATCCATTATAAAACACTCGCTGTATTCAAGCAGAAATATGATGTTAGAGTGATCGAGAGCGCACATACACGGTTCGTTTGCGCATCATTTATAACGGACATAACGCACGCATAATGCACGATCATGTCACGTTAATCATCTTTACCCTGATTACAATAGTCGTCCATCAAAACTTGTGTCTACTAGTGTGACACTGGCTTCTTTTATCCAGCCGAGTGCTGATGTTTGCTCATAGTTTTTGAGCCGCTATTCAGTCTGTATTCACACAGCGTGATGAGAGACGTTTTGCTGCTCCGAAACACAGAATATGTAGAGAGGGGGTACTGTTATTTATTTATAACCTATATTGTTTACATGACTTAACAGGCAAGTCATAATATTAGTGAATATATTATATTGTAGTTTTATCTCTCGCCCCCCGGTTGAGAAACACTGACCTAAAGCGCATCTTCCAGCATTGTCTTCACGATCGATCTATTAGGCATCACTGATGTGATGTTTAAAAAAAAAACATTTGTTTCTCATTTATTTGGTTCCACAGTATTTGCTGATTTTTATTTTATTTAAACACTGCTTGACGCAGAATTGCCGCTGATATTAAAGTCAAATTAAAACGCGACCGGTGCTTACAGGCTATTTAAAAACTAAGAAAAGGGGAAAAGAGGGAAAACTCAAACGACCCCCCACCACGGTGATACCGTTATAACCGGTGTGACATCAGGTCGATTAACCGGTGGGAAAATTTCCTCACCGACACAACCCTAGCGGGCACATGCATTACAGTGACCCTCTAGCAGTTTGGATTTAAGGGATACATTAATGGAAGGGTTAATCCGAGCCATCAAGACACACACAAAACTAAATATAAAACTTTGGTAATCCTTTTAATAAGGTTTCAGTTATTAGCATTAACTATATTAATTAACATGAACAATAATTATACAGCTTTTATTAATGTTAGTCTCTCTCTACCCTCTCTCTCTCTCTCTCACACCACACACACACACACACACACACACACACACACACACACACACACACACACACACACACACACACACACACACAAATAACAATATATGAAACTTTTGTAGCAAACTGTTTTCAATACGGTTTTAGCTTTTAACATTATACTTTCAATAAGGTTTCAGTTATTAGCATTAACTCTATTAATTATCATGAACAATAATTATACAACATTTATTAATGTTAGTCTCTCTCTACCCTCTCTCTCTCTCACACACACACACACACACACATCAACACACACACACACACACACACACACACACACACACAATATATGAAACTTTTGTAGCAAACTGTTTTCAATAAGGTTTTAGCTTATAACATTATATAAGTTAAAATGAACAATAGTTTTTATAGCATTTATGAATCTTAGTTAATATTATGTTACAAATTGACTACTACATTATAAATAAAAATGTGGTAATGTACTTTTGTTACTGTACCATGACCTAAAATAAAATAAAAAATACTTACACAAATACAGTAAAAATATGTTGTTAGTACTAATACTCATGTTTAAAACAATATTATTAAACTATAGTTACAGCAGGGTATAGCGTATAGTTACCCTAACCCTAATTCTCAATTCCAGCAAATTCAGCAATTCTAGCAAAATCACTAGCACGTCGTCCCGGGAATATTGGTTTAATACCAGTCGGGCTACCAATATATATCACTGTCCTGCCCTACGGGCTACCTTAAATACAGGGCTCCCGCAGGTCCTTATAAACTCCTTATTTTAGTTGTATCAAATTTAAGGCCGTAAAAAGTTGTAAATACGTTAAATGGTTTAAGAAAAGTCTTCATTTACAATTTCAAGAGGTCTTTCAGTTTCAATCGTGAAAGGGCTGATTAAACTTCAAAAGGCAATTATAATGTCATTGAATATTTATTTATTTGATATATAAATCAAAAACAGAGCTGTCAAATCACTACATGGTCTAGTGTCTGTGATTATTAAAGCAAAAAAAACACTGCTATATAAAAATATAATCAGTTTGTTTTGCGTGTCTCTCTGTGAGTGAGCGGTTGTCATGTACTTAAGTAACGTTAACGTTATGCGTGCTGGCGCCGCTCAGTGTTTAACAGCGCCTGCTGTCTTACTATCTGAGGACAAACACTGAGAGCCTCACTGACATTGAGAGAACAATTAATAATCCTTTCTTCCTTTATTTGAGACAACCATTGTCAAATACACGCAAAGATCTTCACTAACTTCACATTACGTTACCCGTCTTCTCCTTCTTCTCTGATTTGCGGAAGTTTAGACGATTAAAATGCGTATTACTGCCCCTCTCAGTTCACTTCTACCCGTCAAAATAAAAGTCCGCTTTTTAACTTGAAGAAACTGACAGAAATTACGATTGTATTATAATGTAGACCACTTCTAAAATAATAATAATAACAAATAGAAAAATTTAAGGAATATGATTTCCCCCTCATTTTAATTTACTAAATCTCTATTGTGCAGCCCTTTATGAAAGCATAAAATTATAAAAGTTATTTTCATTTGATTACATTTTAAAGCATTAATTAAATTGCTAAAGCTTTATACATTAATTTCATTACCACCATTTTTGATAGTATATTTGTATTAAGTCATAAAAATACAGAATCCAGAAAAATTAAGTCAAACCAGAATGTATGAATTGTTATGAATTTTATTAATGATGATTATAAGTTGTTAAACTAATATATAAATCATTGATGAAATCTACTTGAATGTTTTTGATGAATTAAATTTGAATGAACATGCTTTGTAAAGCAAAAAAACCCTGCTCAGATTGTTTAATACCATGCAAAAAAACACCAACAACAACCAAAAATTACTGATAATTTTTTTCTGGTGATTAAAGATGTTTAAAACTCTCTCTCTCTCTCTCTCTCTCTCTCTCTCTCTCTCTCTCTCTCTCTCTCTCTCTCTCTCTCTCTCTCTCTCTCTCTCTCTCTCTCTCTCTCTCTCTCTCTCTCTCTCTCACACACACACACACACACACACACACACACACACACACACACACACACACACACTCTCTCTCTCTCTCTCTCTCTCTCTCTCTCTCTCTCTCTCTCTCTCTCTCTCTCTCTCTCTCTCTCTCTCTCTCTCTCTCTCTCCTCTCTCTCTCTCTCTCTCTCTCTCCTCTCACTCACTCACACACACACACACACACACACACACACACACACACACACACACACACACACACACACACACACACACACACACACACACTCTCTCTCTCTCTCTCTCTCTTTCTCTCTCCCTCAACCCTCCTCACTGTCACACTGAAAAGACAGCCCCCTCCATTCCACTTCACACACACACACACACACACAGGGCCGGCCCTGCACACACACACATATACACACATATACACACACTCATAGAAGAGAGTAGACTGAGATGAAATTCCTGATAGTTTTTTAATTTTCTCTCATCCATAGAGTTTTGTAAAGTCATGAAACTAACCATACTTCCTCAGAATGACTTTTTCCCTGCATGTAAAAAGTTTTGAAGTTTTTGTAAACTGCACTTTAAAGATATAAGAAAATTTCTGCTACCTTTTTTTACCCTCACTTTAATAAACCACTATTTAAACACCGTTCAAGCTATCCGCAAGCCGTTCGCAATTTAGCATCTTCAGTGTCTTGGCATCATGTTGACAAAGTTTGGTGTGAACTACTTGTTTCTTCTTGGAGGAGTATGAATTAGTTTGCAGCTTGATTATTCCAGAAATTGACATTAAAACAAAAATATCCGGCTTCTTGTTGGTCGTAGCTAATGAGTGTAAATTAGAAAGTTGTCCGGCTTGATGAGAACAATATATGTACTGAGTTTGGTGACTGTAGCTAAAATTAACCCCCCATGTTTTGACAAAAGGTGGCGCTATAGAGTGCCTCCTCCACGCCCGTTAATGAGCTTTTGCCAGTGTCTATCTATAATTAATACTGATGTGTGTGTTGAGTTTTATGAAACTCTAAACAACTTAAGTGCCTCAAAATCACCAGAAGAAATATTGAGGTTTGACACGTTGCCATGGCAACAGTATTTTAGATATCAATATTCCCTTCACAGTTTCACATCGGCCGTGTTTTTACAGTATTCTGATGAAGTTTGAGGCAAATTGGGTAAAAGTAAGATGGTGAATTCAAAGCATTTTGAAAATGACACACTTCCTACTGCCAGTTGGTGGCGCTATAACTTTGCCTCATAATTGTCACATCGATGCGATCGGCTTCATACACCTAACAAACCACTGAAGTGTGATCAAAATCAGACAATGTATGTGGACTTTATTAGACACTTCCTGTCTCTCAATTCTCGCCATAAATTCATCGCCTCGCCACAGGCAAACCGTTCGAGATATCAAAAATCCCTCCGCAATTTAGCATCCCCAATGTCTTGAGATCACGTTCACCGGGTTTGGTGCTCGTGTGTTGAAAATCCTGGGAGGAGTATTTCAAATTCCAGAGCATGTGCTTTTTAAACAGCCCTGAATAGCCGACTTCCTGTTGGGCGGAGCCCATGACATGTGACACAAAAGTTGTTCAGCTCGATAAGATCTATATGTGTACCGAGTTTCATATGAATACATGCAAGTATGTGTGAGCTACACATCAAGTTTTCTGATGGTGTTCCAGGGGGCGCCGTAGAGCCTCTGTGCCACGCCCGGGTCCCAGCCTCTGCGGTGTCCTAATGGCCGCGAGTTTCAATGTGTGTGCACATTTTCAAGAGTTTTTGACCATGTTAAGCCCCCCAAAAATGCCCGGATAGTCGATAAAAAAAAAGAAGAAAAAAAAAGAATCCTAACGAAAACAATAGGGCCCTGCGCCTTTCTGGCTTGGGCCCTAATTATATAAAAGTAACACAAGAGCATATATATGGTTAAAAAAAAAGAGAAATAAGAGTAAAATGTGCAATATAAAAAGTGCAAAACAATAAGATGTGCAAAACAATAGGATGTGCAAAAAACAATAGGATGTGCAAAAAACAATAGGATGCGCAAAAAACAGTGTATTGGGACTTAATAAATAGTGATATGAATAGGAGGGATGTGCAGACGGGTTGTTCAGGGTATGTACACAAAAATATGGGTGTTGAGAGTATGGATGTGTTCCAGTAACAATCTTGTAGGTGATTATGAGACTGGGTTTGTGTTCAGGAGCCTGATGGCCTGAGGGAAGAAGCTCCTCCTCAGTCTTTCAGTTTTTGCCATCATGCTCCTGAAGCGCTTGCCAGATGGCAGTAAACGGAAAAGATGGTTACCGGGGTGTGTTGAGTCCTTGATGATTTTAGCAGCTCTGCTTTTGCAGCGTTTGAGGTAGGTGACCTGCAGAGAGGGAAGAGCAGACCCTGAGATGCGTTCAGCTAAACGCACGACTCTCTGCAGAGCTTTGCAGTCCTGGTTTGAGGAATTACCATACCACACTGAGATGCACTGAGTCAATACACTTTCTATGGCCCCTGAATAGAAAGTTTTCAGGATAGCTGGTGAGACCCTAAATTTCCTCAGCTGTCGCAGATGGTACAGTCTTTGCCTGGCTTTCTTAACCTGAGTCTGAATGTGTGTAGTCCATGTCAGGTCCTCGGAGATGTTTACACCGAGGTACTTGAAGCTACTCACCCTCTCCACAGGGGTCCCACTGATCATAAGATGGGTGTAGGGCCGCTGCTGTCTCTTCCTGAAGTCTACAATCAGCTCTTTAGTTTTGCTCACATTTAGAGAGAGACAGTTGTCCTGGCACCATGATGTGAGTCTCTCCACCTCATCCAAGTATGCGGCCTCGTCATCGTTGGCCCAGAACCACAGTATCGTCCGCAAATTTGACAATAGAAGTGGAGCTGCAAGAGGACACACAGTCGTGTGTGTAGAGAGAGTAGAGCAGGGGGCTCAGGACACAGCCCTGTGGGGCTCCTATGTTCAGGGTGATGGAGTTGGAGGTGAACTGGCCGACTTTCACCACTTGTGGTCTGGCGGTGAGGAAATCTTGAATCCAGTCACAGAGTGAAGTGTTTAGGCCGAGGTCTGAGAGTTTGACAGCTAGCTTGGTGGGGACTATAGTGTTGAAAGCTGAGCTATAGTCAATGAATAACAGCCTGACATAGTTGCCATTCTTGCTGTCGATGTGAGTGAGGGAGGAGTGCAGGACCTGGGAGATGGCATCATCAGTAGACCTATTTGGCCGATAGGCAAACTGAAGAGGGTCCAAGGTAGCAGGGATGGAGGAGCAAATGTGTTTCTTTAAAAGTCTCTCAAAAACCTTCATGACTGTCGATGTGAGGGCAACTGGACGATAGTCATTCAGGCAAGAGGGTTTACTGTTCTTAGGCACAGGGATTATAACAGATTTTTTAAAGGAGGTGGGAACAACAGAGGTAGCGAGGGACTCATTAAAGATGGAAGTAAACAAACCAGCAAGCTGATCAGCACAGGACCTCAGAACGCGGCCAGTAATCCCATCAGGTCCTGCTGCTTTCCTGACGTTCACTCTCCTTAGTTCCCTCCGAACGTCGTCCTCTGAAAAGGTGATAGCATAATCATCGCTGCTCTGTCTGCTGCTTTTTGACGCACTGCTCGGCAGAGTCGCGCCGCCGCCATTAACGTTACATTCAAAGCGGCCGTAGAAGGTGTTTAGTTCTTCGGCCAGCAACGGATCTGCTCTCACCTCTGTGAAGTTATTTCCAGAGGAACATATGGTCTTCAGTCCCTGCCACATGCGTCGAGAGTCATTGAGCTGGAAATGTGACTCAATTTTCTCCCTGTACCGGCGCTTAGCGGCTCTTATTGCACGCCGGAGAGCGTAGCACGAAGCTTTATACTCGCTCATGTTTCCTGACAACAGACCGGCATTGTATGCGGCAGTACGATGGTTAACCGCGTCACGGATTGATCTGTCCACCCACGGTTTCTGATTTGAAAATGTCCTTATTGTTACCGTTTCAGTGGCCTGTTCGGTTAGCGTGTTTACGAAGCTTAATGCTACATCCGTGAATTCGCTGACGTCAGATGAACTCGCCCGGAACATGTCCCAGTCGACGTCATCAAGAGACGCCTGTAGCATAGCTTCAGAGTGGGAGGACCAGCGCGTCACTTCCCTCTCCACCGGCGGTTCATGAGCGATCCTTTGTTTGTATTCCGGTGTGAGGAAAATGGCGGCATGAT
Source organism: Schizopygopsis pylzovi (assembly GCA_027422435.1). NCBI lineage: Eukaryota > Metazoa > Chordata > Actinopteri > Cypriniformes > Cyprinidae > Schizopygopsis > Schizopygopsis pylzovi. The sequence goes on from JAPDDL010000269.1 coordinate 39,068, forward strand.
CTGATTTGCCAAAAGCCGGCAGTGAGTGGGCTTTGTAGGCATTTTTGAGCAGAGTGTAGCAATGATCGAGTGTATTCAGTCCTCTGGTTGGACAGGATATATGCTGATGAAAGTTCGGCAAGACTTTCTTGAGGTTGGCTTTGTTAAAGTCCCCGGCGATGATGAAGGCAGCATCAGGATGTTTGTTGTTATATCCGCTGAGCTCATCGTGGAGTTTGAAGAAAGCCAAGCTAGTGTCAGCCTGTGGTGGGATGTAGACAGAAGTAATGACGATTGATGAAAATTCCCGGGGCGGATAGAATGGGCGGCAGATAATGGAGAGGTGTTCTAGATGCGGCGAGCAGGAACGCGACAGAATGGAGATATTCCTGGGGTCACACCATTTCCTGTTAATCATGAAACACACTCCACCACCTTTGGTTTTTCCGGCCTCGGCTGTTCTGTCCATCCGTAAAACAGAGAAGTTATCAGACGGCGTTACAGCGGTGTCAGGGACCGTCGGCGTGAGCCATGTTTCGGTCAAACAAAAGATGTTACAGTCCCTAATGTCCCGTTGGAAACTTATCCTGGCTCTAAGATCGTCCATCTTATTCTCCAAGGATTGGACATTAGCGAGCAGAATACTCGGTAGAGGAGGACTGTGAGCCCTTTTCCTCAGTCTGTTGCGTATTCCAGTGCGTCTCCCGCGGTGTTTCCTTCGCCTCCTGCGGTTATTCAGGTGGTCATTGTTCAACTCCTTGTTCCGAAGTATCTCCAATGGCCACGCTGGGTCCGTGGATAAAGTGTCCTGAATCAGGTTAGTGTAGCGCTGCCCAATGTCCAAAAGTGTTCTTCTGTCGTACATAATCATTGCAGACGATACACGTATCAAAAAGAGAAGTAAAAAAGTAAAAAAAAAAAGGTAAAAAAACACATAAAAAGCACAGTTCTGAGCGGAGCTAATTCACAGGCGTCTGAACTCAGCAGCGCCACCGGAAGAACTTAACTTCTGTCTGTATGATCACTCGTTTCCGTGGATTAACTCTGTAAGGATGCTGTTTTATGGGGATAGCATCGCCAACATCAATGTCATGAACACACAGTAGTTCTACCTGGTACATCATTAAATAGGGTAGGAAAGGCATACAGTAATTTGGTTAAATCCTTAGCCTGGTCATCATTCAGATAAGAAAGGAGATCTGGAAGATTTTGCAGGCTAACAGAATTCTTCAGACGAGTAGAGGAATCTGGAACATCACTGTTTATCAAGCCATCCTCCTCAAAGGAGCCATTTTCCATGACACCCACAGTGGCAATAGAGGCAGGCAGTGGGGAACACTCAGACTGATCTGCAGTCACTTTGGAGTGTGCCATGTCTACATAGGTCTTAACTCGGTTCACATGACAAACACGACTTTTACATTTCCTGTCGGGAGTGACAACAAGAAAATTTGTATCATTTAACTTCCTTTCGACCAGGTATGGACCAGAGAATTTTGCATTCGAAATAGAACCGGGGAGTGGAAGTAGAACCAACACAGGATCTCCATGGCGAAACTCTCTTTTTACAGACCTCTTGTCAAAATGCACCTTCATCTTAGTCTGAGCCGTAGAAAGATTAAGTTTAGCAAGAATTTGGGCTTTGTGCAACCTCTCACAGATAGAAGTGACATAATCATGGGAACGGGTTTAGAACTTTAATCCAGCAATTGTTCACTTAGCAACTTTAGAGGGCCACGGACTGTATGGCCAAATACAAGTTCAGAGGGGCTAAAGCCAAGGGATTATTGTATGGACACTCTTATTGCAAATAGCAGGAAAGGAAGACCCTCAACCCAATCTTTCCCAGCTTCCACACAATAACGTCAAAGCAGGTTTTTCAAGGTTTGATGGAATCTTTCGAGTGCCCCTTGGGAATCAGGGTGATATGCAGTTGAGATTTGGTGACTTATGCCAAGTGTTTCTAGAGCCTGTTTGAAAACCATAGAAGCAAAGTTTGACCCTTAGTCACTCTGAATTACTTTTGGCAATCCAAAAGGGGTACAGAATTTGAGCAACTCTTTTACAACAACCTTAGCTTTAAATGTACGTATTGGAACAGCCTCAGGGAAGTGAGTTGCAGCACACATGATGGTCAAAATATATTGGTGTCCTGACTTGGATTTGGGCAGCGGTCTAACACAATCAACAATTAAGCTTTCTAACGGGCCACCCACAGCTGGAATAGGGCACAGGGGTGCAGGTGGAATTTTCTGATTGGGTTTACCTGCCATCTGCCATACGTGACATGACTTACAGAATCTGGACACGGCGGATTTAAGACCAGGCCAGAAAAAGTACCTAGTAACGCGTTGGTAGGTTTTTGTTATACCTACATGACCAGTCAATGCGTTTTCATGGGCAAGTTTCAAGACTTGTTGCCGATAACCAGCAGGTAAAACAATCTGCCGCACTTCCTGCCAGTCTAAATCCTCTTGCTGGGGCTTCCACCTACGCATTAACAATCCACATTCCCGGTAGTAAACAACCTCTGAGTTAGACGCATGGGTAGCACTGTCTGCAGCCAATATACCCCTGGCAAGGGAAGGGTCTGCCTTTTGTGCTGCAGCTAAGTGTTCTCTTCCCGCTGTAAGGATATCATATATATATATATATATATATTTTTATAAGGGAAACAGGTCAATTTAGCTCAAAGGGAATCATTAATGATTTTATAGGGAATTTGAACAGACTCACTGTTTCACAGCGATTCACTGAACAAGCCGTATAACAAACTCTGCACTGGATATTAAAATCCCAAAATATATTGAACACACTATTAAATAGCACAGTAACAAAATCGACAGATTAAGACATTAACTTGTGAGCACAAAACAAGATATTTCTCTTTTCAATATAAACAAGACTTTATTTATATAACTCTAAGACATGTAAACTAATCTACACATGAACACAAGCATTTACACATTCACACGTTGCCGAAAGAGAGAAAGTGAGGAAAGGATTAGTTTAAGAGAATGAGAATGTGATATTCCACGTTTACAGCAATATGTGCAATTGCATAGACCTGAACAACCATCAATCACTTATTTAACACTCGCATTGAGTTTTCAATGAGGCTAAAATCTATATTAAAATTACACCATCCCAGCAAGAATCTGGGGTTTGTACTTGCGTTGCTTTTGTGTTTAAGGGTTCCCTTTTGTCCTCCTTCTTTGCAGAAAAGGGTTTCTCCGAAGTCGCTGATTGGCTTAGAGTTCAGGAGTCGTTGAAGTGGGCGTTGGTTCTTGGCTGGTTTTGCAAAGTTCTGGGCTGGTTGTCGTTGGCAAACTTAACTTAGCACACAAACTCAACAGAAAGAAAATAAACTAAAGTAAAAGAATAAAAGGATGTAAAGAGACTAGGTGGCTTTTCTTCTCATCATGGTAGCAGCTGGCTTGTGGGCCAGAGCACATGGCGCTCAAAGAGCCCAAAGGTGATGACAAAAAGCATGGCTAAAGAGAGAGTTAGAGAGAGAGATTTCAAGAGAGCTTGTAGATGGCATTTTCAAGAGAGAGATTTCAAGAGGGTGTCCTAGCATTTAAACTCGGCTTTCAGACACCTCCCCAATGGTTGTCTTGACCAATTAGATCCTATGGTGGCTCTGGGTGCTGCTTTGTTGCTCCACCCAATCAATAAATCAACATGTCATGGTCAGTCACATTGTCCGAATCTTACATACTCTTGTGAAGTATCCTTTTGGATGTGATTTCTATAACCAGAATGTGATACATTTGACAGAATATCAATCAAAAGAAATGTTTCAAGCTAGAATGATCAAACTCATCCATACCAAACATGACATTAACCCTTAAGGCTTAAGCTATTCAATACTAATTAAAAGCAAGACATACACAATGAGTGATTAAAACAAGGATAGTCAAATTTGTGGGTCACATACATAATATGCAGTTATGCATAGAAATTATTCGTTTCATTAACAATGAGAATGAAAGTCTTTTAAGATGATTTTATAGTCTTTGTGAACCAAGGAATTTCAGCCTTTGTCCTCGAAGTGTGGTCAGGGGAAGTCAATCTAAGAAAGTCTGTAGCTGTGATTTCTATCACAGATTTACATGTAATGGTCACATGTTGCATCTCTTTGACCATTAATTTTTAATACTCGCCCCAAATTTGATAGTCTCCTTCCTGCATTGGAATTATCATTAAGTGTTCCTTTGTCTTAATGCTGGCGGCCGTTCTGTGAGAGGCTTGCTGGTTAGGCTGTATTCAGACGGGCTGGAGCTAGGTATCTGATTTACGACTTCTTGCTGTTGTCTTGTTCTCCCTTTTGTGGAATTCGGCTCCTCATGTTTCAACCATGCTTTGATCGAGTCTTGATTTGTCTGATTCAGTCCTTGATATACTACACACCCCCCATCGATCGGCGAGGTGTTTAGCTGAAGACATCGTAGAGCGCTAGAAAAACAAAGGCAGAAGAAGCAAACAAAACACAGCAAACAACAAGACAACACCTCCATGACAGTTACAGTACTGGTGCAGGGCATTAGGTTATTCAGGTATAGGCGGTTATATTCAATTAGTCAGTCTAGTTTGGTAAACTGATTAGTTTTAGTTTAATTTTGGAAATTATTGTTCTAATTTAGTTTAGTACGTTGATTCTTCGATCAAATTTTGCGATTAGATTTGTTTGTTTCTTCTAAGTTGTCTTAACTTAAGAATGTTCACATTTAGTTTCTAGTGAAATCATTTGTGGTAAAATGAATCGACCTATCGTGCATGGAGCTCTCTGGCTTTCCTTCAGTCTAGAGGTGTGGCGAGTCAATCCTAATATCAGACCTTTGACCCTTGCAGGGTGTTTAGGTGTTTCACCTACTAAAGAAAGAGGGGAAGGAAAGGGATAGGTAAAAGAATAACAAAACAAAACAAAGCTGCTGTGGGTTTTCCTAGCATGATTTGCAACTACTGTTGAGCTAAGATGTCATGTGCAGCTAGGGGCCATGCACCTTAACTTAGTGTCAGGTGTTCTAACTCTTGTGAGGATAGCTATATGTTTCTTCATGGTAGTGTATGTAACTTTGTTGCACTAAATTTTGGATATTCTACTTGTGGGAAGAATATGTTTGTTGAATGTGTTATCAGTAGATGTGGTTACCTCTGGGTGTAGGCAATGTTGTGTGTGTTAATGGTGTAGTGTATGTGTGGTCAGATCTGTTTCAGTCTGTGTTGTCTCCCCCCTTTTCAGGTATGTTAGTGAAGACTGGCTCTCTTCATCCTTGGCTTGGATGTGGGCATGTCCATGATCTTATGGGGGTCAGTCCAGAAAGGCAGGAAGTTCTTTAGCAGACAGTCGGAAGACAACTCGTTCAGTTGTCTCATGACTTGTTCCATGTCTTCTGATGGTAAGCTGTATTGTTCTGGAGCATACTCAGCACTGTGCATGTCTGAGTGATGCTGAGGTGGGTTTCGTTGTCGCGTACCCCTACGAGATGCTCTTGGATGAGTCAGGCGATTAGTTTTAGATGTCTGGTTAGGTTTCCAGTTGTTGTTATCTTTTGCGTTTCTTGATAAGCGTGGCTGGTCCCATGGATTTCTCCAGTGGTTGGGCTGATAGCTTTCGTGGACATGGGGGTCACGTTCTCTGTGCTCTTGATGGAGGACTCTGGTGTTGTGATGCAACTGGGTGTGATCCAGTGCAAGGCTGGAGTCTTTATTGACAGAGTTCAAGAGTGTGGATGTTTTGTTACCTTTCCTTGAGGCCATCCTCTGCTTGTTGTAGGCCTTCTGTGTTAGGTCACACAACTGTTGGATGGTCATGGAGCATGGACAGGCCATGACGCCTAGATGGTGGCTGACTCCAGGGTGCAGATTACTTAGGAAGAGGCTTTTGAAATTCACATCCTCTTCAAGGTCAGGTTCGTTGTTTGCACCAAAGTAGGCTTGTCGGAGTCGGTTGTAGTAAGCTTGTGGAGCCTCTTGTCGACCTTGTTTGGTTTCTAAGGCAGTTAACAGTCCATGTTCGGAGTCAGGGTCGGTAAACTCTTTAATCAGGACCTCACGAAGTAGCTGGTAATCTAACTTCGTTCGACTGGGCTGTCGATCTAGGAAGTTTCATTCCTCGGAACTGGACGTGGCTCTAAGGAGGTATAACCTGTCTCTGTCAGTCACATGAGGTCTCATTTCTAGATAGAAGTCGATATCTTGAAGGTGGGCCTGGATGTTGTGGCCCCCTGTGGAGTTCGGGTTGAACTTGCTGATGTTTTTAGACAGCTTGTCGAGGTCTTTGATGGTCATCCCCGGTGCAGCTCCAAGGTCTGCTTGGATGGGAGGATTTCTTTTGTTGACAGGAAAGAGTTCTGTGGTGAAGGCAGGTGAGGTTTTGGGTTGTGGCCCTTCGCTTCTTTCACTGTATACGAGTTCTTGGACATGGGACTCTGCTCTGCTCAGCAGTGGTGGGGCTGAGTGTTGTTTCTCTTGCCTTGGCTCTTGCTTCTGCTCATAAGCATGTTTAAGTTCTCTTCTGACCATGTAGAGCTGATCGTTGGTATCGTCTAGTTGTTGGGTCAGATTATCCATTTCAATTCTGTACTTTTCAAGGTGATCTTTCAAGGCACTGATTTCAGCATTCTTGTTGCTGATGTCATTCTTGGCTTTCTCTAGTAGCTGGTCGGCATACTGAAGTCTGTTTACCAGGTCTTTCTGGGCATTAAGCTGCTGTCAGGGCTGCTTGGAGCTCCTTAACTTGTTCCGTTGTTTCCTGCTCCCTCTCGTTGGGTGCTTTGAGTTGATCTTGAACTTTCACTTCCAGCTTGTCTATGCGGCGTTGAGCACATGTCAGTTCCTCTTGAAGGTGGGTGATGTGCTTGTCACTCAGTTTCAGCTGGGTCGTGAAGGCATAGCTTAGGGAGCTGGTGATTTTGACTAGCTCCTCATGGTTGTTATTCTGGCTTGAATCTTGTGTCAGGAATCTTCTCAGAATTAGGATTATTATTAAAAATAATAACAGTTCAAACGTCTTGGGGGTGAGGCTGTCTGTCGTGCCTCTCAGCCAAGTGTTCACATCTTCCCCTTGGGCAAGGGGGTCTGCAGTCTGCGGCATGTTGGCATGCTGGGGAGAAGAGAGACTGACACAGATCTGTGTGGAGTAGAAGTTTATGTGTGGTGCGACAACTAAGTGTTGTGTCAGTGATTTTTGAACCACTAGTGAAGTGTGGTGATCACTGTGCTGGTCTCAGGGTATCTAGGTAGACTAGCGATGTGAAGACTTCGTCACTCTAATGAGGAAGAGGGAAAAGAGACAAAAAAGGTGAAAAACAAATTTAATTAAAATAAACAATTCCTTTTCAATTTTTTTTCAAATGAGGAAAATTCTCTTTTTTCAATTAAATGTTGTTATCAAGGAGGCAAACAATATTATTAAATCTTTGTTTTAGACAAACGAATATAATAAAAATTCTGATATCTCTATTCTTAGTCTGACAGAATTGACAATGCACACCTTACAGTTGGACCGCTCACCAGGGAGGCTGCGGAGGCGACAGTTGGTCAACACTTATCTCTATTAAAATTAATCTCAGCATTGCATGAGGTGTTAAAATTAGGATTGCATTTTAAATATAGGGAGGTTAGGAAGAACGAAAGAAGGTTTGATTGCAATCAAATTTGTAAGGATGATTCGCCTTTTGACAGGATTGTGTATCTCATACACTTAGAATTGATTGATGGTTCTTACAGGTCCCTACAAATGTGAAAAGTTAAGAGGAAAGAAAGGAGGATAGAACAGGAGAGAAGAGAGAGGGACAGTAAGTTGAGTGGATTGGGTCCACTAGTGACCAGTTATGCCCGACTACGAGTATAGTGTTGTTTTCAGTTGCTACACAACTATCAACAAAAATACATTTTGGCTGAAAGAGATTTGCCTCTGTAATTTATTTGAACTCGTAGTGAGAGATAACAATGTCTCCTACTAAGACTCAGGTGGGTCGTTCCCAAGCTAGGATACACAGAGGAAAGAAAATAGTAAGACAAAGTAAAATTGTAAAGTAATAAACAGGCAAAATAAGCAAATATGAAATTAAAAAAATGAGTAAATAAGTAAATAAAATAGTGGCTATGTGTATAACCAAAACAGGAAGAATTAGGGGGTAAAACGCAATAAAGTAATGAGTGAGTATAAGTCTGAACACATTCTATTTATATGGGTAATAAATCAATTAGGTAGAATAAGTGTACTTAAACTTTCAAAGTTCAATACTTATTTGTACCTAAAATGATTAGGCCCAAAAGGGAATACTAAAAGTAAGGATCATATTAAATTATATGAGGGGGTAAATTAGAATGATTCCAAATACATTTAATGTTTTAATTAAATTTTAATTTGGCACAATTAATAAGTCAAGTCAAGTCACCTTTATTTATATAGCGCTTTTAACAATACAAATTGTAACAAAGCACTGCACAATATTTTTAATAGGCAAATAATAGGCAAATAGGAAAAATAGGCAAATTTTAATAGGCAAAATAGGCAAATTGTGTCAATAATGTAAAATGACAGGATTTAACACTCAATTATCAGCTAAATGCATTTCATTATTGAATTTAGTAATGGCATTGTCCAGCTTAGTTCAGTTTAAATAATATCTGTGCAATCAAGTCGATGATTGTGCTGGAAATGAATAATTGTGAACTAGTATTTTCCTTTCTATTAGAAATACAAATAAGTGGTAAAAAGTGAGAAAAGGGAGAAATAAGGAAGAGAAAGATCAACAAGTATATTTGTTGAAATGTTTAAAGTGTAATGATAACATATAATATATATATTGTTATAAGGGAAACAGGTCAATTTAGCTCAAAGGGAATCATTAATGATTTTATAGGGAATTTGAACAGACTCACTGTTTCACGGCGATTCACCGAACAAGCCGTATAACAAACTCTGCACTGGATATTAAAATCCCAAAATATAGTGAAAACACTATTAAATAGCACGGTAACAAAATCGACAGATTAAGGCATTAACTTATGAGCACAAAACACAAGATATTTCTCTTTTCAATATAAACAAGACTTTATTTATATAAATCTAAGACATGTAAACTAATCTACATATGAACACAAGCATTCACACATTCACGCGTTGCAGAAAGAGAGAAAGTGAGGAAAGGATTAGATTAAGAGAATGAGAATTTTGGGTATCCCACGTTTACAGCAATAGGTGCAATTGCATAAACCTGAACAATCATCAATCACATATTTAACACTCGCATTGACCTTTTCAATGAGGCTAGAATTACATTAAAATGACACCAGCACGGCAAAGTCTGGGGTTTGTACTTGCGTAGCTTTTGTGTTTAAAGGATTCCCTTTGTTCTCCGTCTTTTCAGGAAAGGGTTTTTCCGAAGTCGCTGATTGGCTTAGAGTTCAGGAGTCGTGGAAGTGGGCGTTGGCTGGTTTTGTAGAGTCTTGGGCTTGTTTCTGCTGGCAAACGTAACTTAGCACACGAACTCACGGAAAGAAAATAAACTAAAGTCAAAGAATAAAAGGATGTAAAGACTAGGTGGCTTTTCTTCTCATCATGGTAGCAACTGGCTGGGTGTGGTCAGAGCACATGACTGAAGAGAGAGAGTTCATTTTCCGGAGAGAGAGAGAGAGTTCCAAGGAGAAGTTAAGAGAGGCTGAAGAGCGCTAAGAGAGCGTTTTCAAGGGGGTGTCCTAGTATTTATTCTCGGCCTTTTAGGGACCTCCCAATGGTTGTCTTGACCAATTAGATCCCATGCTGATTCTGGGTGCCGCTTTGTAGCTCCACCCACTTAATAAATTAACATGTCATGGCCAGTCACATTGCTTGAATTTTACATTCTCTTGCAAAATATCCTTTTGAATGTGGTTTCTATAGCCAGAATATGATGCATTTGACAGGAAATCAATTAAAAGAAATGTTCAAAGCTGGAATTATCACGCTCATACATACTAAACATGACATTAACCCTTAAGGCTTAGCTAGTCAATACTAATTAAAAGCACGATAAACACAATGATTAAAACAAGGATATTCAAATTTGTGGGTCACATACATAATATGCAGTTATGCCTATAAATTATTATTTTCATTAACAATGAGAATGAAAGTCCTTTAAGATGATTTTACAGGTTTTGTGAACCCAGGAATTTTAGCCTTTGTCCTCGAAACCTGGTCAGGGTGTATTCAGGCGGGCTGGGGGTCTGATTTATGACTTTCTGCTGTTGTCTTGTGGAATTCGGCTTCTCATGTTTCAACCATGCTTCGATCGAATCTTGATTTGCCAATTATTCGGTCCTTGATATTCTACACACCCCTCTTCGTTCGGCGAGGTGTTTTAGCAGAAGACATCGTCGAGCGCTGGAAAAACAAGGGCAGAAGAAGCAGACAAAACACAGCAAACAACAAGACAACACCTCCATGACAGTTACTGTACTGGTGCCGGGCATTAGGTTATTCAATTTTGGAAATTATTGTTTTAGTTCTTCGATCAACTTTTGCGACTAGATTTGTGTGTTTCTTCTAAGTTGTCTTAACTTAAGAATGTTCACATTTAGTTTCTAGTGAACTAATTTGTGGTAAAATGAATCGACCTATCGTGCATGGAGCTCTCTGGCTTTCCTTCAGTCTAGAGTGGCTTGCGGATATTAGGTGTAGCGAGTCAATCCTAATATCAGACCTTTGACCCTTGCAGGGTGTCTAGGTGTTTCACCTACTAAAGAAAGAGGGGAAGGAAAAGGATAGGTAAAAGAAGAACAAAACAAAACAAAGCTGCTGTGGGTTTTCCTAGCATGATTTGCAACTACTGTTGAGCTAGGATGTCATGTGCAGCTAGGGGGCCATGCACCTTAACTTCGTGTCAGGTGTTCTAACTCTTGTGAGGATAGCTATATGTTTCTTCATGGTGGTGTATGTAACTGTGTTGTGCTAAAGTTGGATATTCTACTTGTGGGAAGAATATGTTTGTTGAATGTGTTATCAGTAGATGTGGTTACCTCTGGGTGTAGGTAATGTTGTGTGTGTTAATGGTGTAGTGTATGTGTGGTCAGATCTGTTCCAGTCTGTGTCGTCTCCCCCCTTTTCAGGTATGTTACATAAGACTGGCTCTCTTCATCCTTGGCTTGGATGTGGGCATGTCCATGATCTAATGGGGATCAGTCCAGAAAGGCAGGAAGTTCTTTAGCAGACAGTCGGAGGTAGTTTGGCATGGCTGTGTGAAGCTGGGCTGCAAACTTTGTCTCCTTTGTTGCATTCCTCTTGTGCTACCTTCTGGATGTGGCAGACTTTCTGACCTTCTGTGCTTTGGTGGTTGCTGTTGCACAGACAGGAATGTGGTTCTAGGAGTTGGAGTTCATTTAGCAGTTTGCTGGTGAGTGAGGTGATGTTCTCTGGTACCTCAGTTTTCATCAACGGTTGGCCGTGAGAGACTTGCTTGTCCTGTGTGGTTGTTGAACAGGTGCTTGTCATCTCGGATATGGTGGTGTACCATGCGATCGTCGGCCTTCCGCTCTGTCGCTGGTCACAGCGAGCATGACTCAATTTCATAGTCATCCGTGTTCAGCTTATCTTGAAGGAACTCGTTCAGTTGGCTCATGACTTGTTCCATGTCTTCTGACGGTAAGCTGTATGGTTCTGGAGCATACTCAGCACTGTGCATGTCTGAGTAATGCTGAGGTGGGTTTCGTTGTCGCTTAACCCTACGAGATGCTCTTGGATGAGTCAGGCGATTACCTTTGGATGTCTGGTTAGGTTTCCAGTTGTTGCTATCTTTTGCGTTTCTTGAGAAGCGTGGCTGGTCCCATGGATTTTTCCAGAAGTTGGGCTGATAGCTTTCGTGGACATGGGGATCACGTTCTCTGTGCTCTTGATGGAGGACTCTGGTTTTGTGATGCATCTGGGTGTCGTCCAGTGCAAGGCTTGAGTCTTTGTTGACAGAGTTCAAGAGTGTGGATGTTTTGTCACCTTTCTTTGAGGCCATCTTCTGCTTGTTGTAGGCCTTCTGTGTTAGGTCACGCAACTGTTGGATGGTCATGGAGCGTGGACAGGCCATGACGCCTAGATGGTGGCTGACTCCAGGGTGCAGATTTCTGAGGAAGAGGCTTTTGAAGTTCACATCCTCTTCAAGGTCAGGTTCGTTGTGTGCACCAAAGTAGGCTTGTCGGAGTCGGTTGTAGTAAGCTTGTGGAGCCTCTTGTCGACCTTGTTTGGTTTCTAAGGCAGTTAACAGTCCATGTTCGGAGTCAGGGTCGGTAAACTCTTTAATCAGGACCTCACGAAGTAGCTGGTAGTCTGACTTCGTTCGACTGGGCTGTCGATCTAGGAAGTTTCGTACCTCGGAACTGGACGTGGCTCTAAGGAGGTATAACCTGTCTCTGTCAGTCATATGAGGTCTCATTTCTAGATAGAAGTCGATATCTTGAAGGTGGGCCTGGATGGTGTGGCCCCCTGTGGAGTTCGGGTTGAACTTGCTGATGTTTTTAGACAGCTTGTCGAGGTCTTTGATGGTCATCCCAGGTGCAGCTCCAAGGTCTGCTTGGATGGGAGGTTTTCTTTCATTGACAGGAAAGAGTTCTGTGGCGAAGGCAGGTGAGGTTTTGGTTTGTGGCCCTTCGCTTCTTTCGCTGTATACGAGTTCTTGGACATGGGACTCTGCTCGACTCAGCAGTGGTGAGGCTGAGTGTGGTTTCTCTCGCTTTGGCTCTTGCTTCTGCGCATAAGCATGTTTGAGTCCTCTTCTGACCATGTAGAGCTGATCATTGGTATCGTCTAGTTGTGGGGTCAGATTGTCCATTTCACTTCTGTACCTTTCAAGGTGGTCCTTCAGGGCACTTATTTCAGCATTCTTGTTGCTGATGTCATGCTTGGCTTTCTCTAGTAGCTGGTTGGCATACTGAAGTCTGTTTACCAGGTCTTCCTGGGCAGCCTTTGCATGTTGTTGGTCGAGCTGAGCTGCTGTCAGGGCTGCTTGGAGCTCCTTAACTTGTTCCGTTGTTTCCTGCTCGCTCTCGTTGGGTGCTTTGAGTTGATCTTGAACTTTCACTTCCAGCTTGTCTATGCGACGTTGAGCACATGTCAGTTCCTCTTGAAGGTGGGTGATGTGCTTGTCGCTCAGTTTCAGCTGGGTCGTGAAGGCATAGCTTAGGGAGCTGGCAATTTTGACTAGCTCCTCATGGTTGTTATTCTGGCTTGAATCTTGTGTCAGGAATCTTCTTAGACCTACGATTACTATTAAAAATAATAACAGTTCAAACGTCTTGGGGGTGAGGCTGTCTGTCGTGCCTCTCAGCCAAGTGTTCGCATCTTCTCCTTGGGCAAGGGGGTCTGCAGTCTGCGGCATGTTGGCACGCTGGGGAGAAGAGAGACTGACACAGATCTGTGTGGAGTGGAAGCTTATGTGGGGTGTGACAACTAAGTGTTATGTCAGTGATTCTGAACCACTGGTGAAGTGTGGTGATCACTGTGTTGGTCTCAGAGTATCTAGGTAGACTAGCGATGTGAAGACTTCGTCACTCTAATGAGGAAGAGGGAAAAGAGACAAAAAGGTGAAAAACAAATTTAATAAAAAAAAAAACAATTCCTTTTCTATTTTTTTCAAATGAAGAAAATTCTTTCCTTTTTTTTTTATTATTAAATGTTGTTATCAAGGAGGCAAACAATATTATTAAATCTTTGTCTTAGACAAACGAATATAATAATAATTCTGATATCTCTTTTCTTAGTCTGACAGAATTGACAACGCACCACCTTACAGTTGGACCGCTCACCAGGGAGGCTGCGAAGGCGCCAGTTGCTCAACACTTATCTCTATTAAAATTGATCTCAGCGTTGCATGAGTTGTTCAAATTTGGATTGCGTTTTAAATATAGGGAGGTTAAGAAGAACAAAAGTAGGTTTGATTGCAATCAAATTCGTTAGGATGATTCGCCTTTTGACAGGATTGTATATCTCATACACTTAGAATTGATTGATGGTTCTTACAGGTCCCTACAAATGTGAAAAGTGAAGAGGAAAGAAAGGAGGATAGAACAGGAGGGAAGAGAAAGAGACAGTAAGTTGAGTGGATCGGTCCACTAGCAAGCAGTTATGCCCGACTACGCGTATAGTGTTGTTTTCAGTTGCTACACAACTATCAACAAAAATAAATTTTGGGTAAAAGAGATTTGTCTCTCTAATTTATTTGAACTCGTAGCGAGGGATAACAATGCGTCCTATTAAGGCTCAGGTGGGTCGTTCTCAAGCTAGGATACACAGAGGAAAGGAAATGGTAAGACAAAGTAAAATTGTAAAGTAATAAACAGGCAAAATAAGCAAATATGAAATTAAGTAAATGAGGAAATAAGTAAATAAAATAGTGGTTATGTTTATAACCAAAACAGGAAGAATTAGGGGTAAAACGCAATAAAGTAATGAGTGAGTATAAGTCTGAATAGAATCTACTTAAATGGGTAATAAATCAATTAGGTAGAATAAGTTTACTTAAACTTTTAAAGTTCAATACTTATTTGTACCTAAAATGATTATGCCCAAAAGGGAATACTAGAAGGAAGGATCATATTAATAATATGAGGGGGAAAATTAGAATGATTCCAAATAAATTTAATGTTTTAATTAAATTTGAATTTGGCACAATTAATAATTCTGAACTAGTATTTTCCTTTCTAGTAGAACTACAAATAAGTGGTAAAAAGGGAGAAATAGGGAAGAGAAAGACCAACAAGTATATTAGTTTAAATGTTTGAAGGGTTAAACCACTTTAGCTTTTCAAAACACACACTTTATTCAACCATTGGAGGTTAATGCTAACTTCTAACCTTTGAGGCTAATGGCTTTAGCATAGACTTCAATGTAAACACCACCGTGCCATTAGCAACAGCATGGAGCTTGTTTACAAAAGCATCGATGTACTGCGCGTGCGCAGTTCAAAGTTGCTCCGGAAGTATGTTACATTAAATGTTGGCGCATCTCAACACTGTACAAATAACAACACCGCTTGTTCTGCGATGTGGCGCTTAAACTTTCAGTTCGTTCAGAGTTAAACTTAAACCTTATTCAAATAATAGCTCCGTGCTGCGGTTGAGGAAACAGTGTATCACAAGCCCGTGTCCGTTTATATGGACATAAACACAACAGGGTTTCTTCGCTGTTGGTTCAAAGGTAAACTTTACTTGATAAAGCTTTTAACGCTCCCATTCAAATCACTCTCGGACACGCGCAGTGTTTCGCGAGATTTAATCCACTTTGTGAACAGTGTAACGTACACAAACAGGCAAGCATTAATCTCTAATGTTTAACCCAGGGAGTCATAGCATATCTGACAATGGAACACGCACTGACGATCAAACTATGAATAATAAGGCTTTGATAAATAGAATTGAGGAACACGCTCAAAACTATTCTTTATCCACTGATTTATTTCCCTTTTAATTGCTGCAGTTTAGCTTCGTGCGGCTAACAGTTACTGAGATTATGGAGTAAGTTATAGCTATTAGATGACCTGGAACACGCAGGAAATTAATTCAGCTATAAAACAAGGCATTACAAGAAGAGAGGAACACGCTCAAATCCGACCTTGTTCTCCGATCTCAAATGTTAACTTTGAGTTCCCTTACTGCAGTTAAACAAAAAAAAGAGAGACTGACTCGAGTTACAGCCTTCTCTGTGCTCATTCATTCAAGGAGGCGCGCGCTGCTGACGTCACTCACACAAACGCACACACACCAGTCTGATCTCAGATCTCATCCGTAAGAATATAAAAGATTAAATAACTTGGTTTATGCTCATAATTTAGATTTATCTGCCCGCTTTTCCTCCACCAATATGTAATGATAACATATAATATATATATTGTTATAAGGGAAACAGGTCAATTTAGCTCAAAGGGAATCATTAATGATTTTATAGGGAATTTGAACAGACTCACTGTTTCACGGCGATTCACCGAACAAGCCGTATAACAAACTCTGCACTGGATATTAAAATCCCAAAATATAGTGAAAACACTATTAAATAGCACGGTAACAAAATCGACAGATTAAGGCATTAACTTATGAGCACAAAACACAAGATATTTCTCTTTTCAATATAAACAAGACTTTATTTATATAAATCTAAGACATGTAAACTAATCTACATATGAACACAAGCATTCACACATTCACGCGTTGCAGAAAGAGAGAAAGTGAGGAAAGGATTAGATTAAGAGAATGAGAATTTTGGGTATCCCACGTTTACAGCAATAGGTGCAATTGCATAAACCTGAACAATCATCAATCACATATTTAACACTCGCATTGACCTTTTCAATGAGGCTAGAATTACATTAAAATGACACCAGCACGGCAAAGTCTGGGGTTTGTACTTGCGTAGCTTTTGTGTTTAAAGGATTCCCTTTGTTCTCCGTCTTTTCAGGAAAGGGTTTTTCCGAAGTCGCTGATTGGCTTAGAGTTCAGGAGTCGTGGAAGTGGGCGTTGGCTGGTTTTGTAGAGTCTTGGGCTTGTTTCCGCTGGCAAACGTAACTTAGCACACGAACTCACGGAAAGAAAATAAACTAAAGTCAAAGAATAAAAGGATGTAAAGACTAGGTGGCTTTTCTTCTCATCATGGTAGCAACTGGCTGGGTGTGGTCAGAGCACATGACTGAAGAGAGAGAGTTCATTTTCCGGAGAGAGAGAGAGAGTTCCAAGGAGAAGTTAAGAGAGGCTGAAGAGCGCTAAGAGAGCGTTTTCAAGGGGGTGTCCTAGTATTTATTCTCGGCCTTTTAGGGACCTCCCAATGGTTGTCTTGACCAATTAGATCCCATGCTGATTCTGGGTGCCGCTTTGTAGCTCCACCCACTTAATAAATTAACATGTCATGGCCAGTCACATTGCTTGAATTTTACATTCTCTTGCAAAATATCCTTTTGAATGTGGTTTCTATAGCCAGAATATGATGCATTTGACAGGAAATCAATTAAAAGAAATGTTCAAAGCTGGAATTATCACGCTCATACATACTAAACATGACATTAACCCTTAAGGCTTAGCTAGTCAATACTAATTAAAAGCACGATAAACACAATGATTAAAACAAGGATATTCAAATTTGTGGGTCACATACATAATATGCAGTTATGCCTATAAATTATTATTTTCATTAACAATGAGAATGAAAGTCCTTTAAGATGATTTTACAGGTTTTGTGAACCCAGGAATTTTAGCCTTTGTCCTCGAAACCTGGTCAGGGTGTATTCAGGCGGGCTGGGGGTCTGATTTATGACTTTCTGCTGTTGTCTTGTGGAATTCGGCTTCTCATGTTTCAACCATGCTTCGATCGAATCTTGATTTGCCAATTATTCGGTCCTTGATATTCTACAAAAGGGTTAAACCACTTTAGCTTTTCAAACACACACTGTATTCAACCATTGGATGTTTACGCTAACTTCTAACCTTTGAGGCTAATGGCTTTAGCATAGACCTCAATGTAAACACAACCGTGCCGTTAGCAACAGCGTAGAGTTTGTTTACAAAAGCATCAATGTACTGCGTGTGCGCAGTTCAAAGTTGCTCCGGAAGTAGGTTAAGACTTCCGTGTCACGATCGTAACTGTGGCAACCAAAACAAACTAGTGGACTAGCACATGAATTGTTGCATTACAAGTACGGTTAAGCACGTTACATGAAATGTTGGCGCATCTCAACACTGTACAAATAACAACACCGCTTTTAGTTGGTTCTGCGATGTGGCGCTTAAACTCTCAGTTCGTTCAGAGTTAAACTTAAACCTTATTCAAATAACAGCTTCGTGCTGCGGTTGAGGAAAACAGTGATCAGTGTATCACAAGCCCGTGTCCGTTTCTCTGGACACAAACACAACAGGGTTTCTTCGCTGTTGGTTCAAAGGTAAACTTTACTTGATAAAGCTTTTAAAGCTCCCATTCAAATCACTCTCGGACACACGCAGTGTTTCGCGAGATTTAATTCATTTTGTGAGCAGTGTACACAAACAGGCAAGCATTATTCTCTAATGTTTAACCCAGGGAGCCATAGCATATAAGATCTGACAATGGGACACGCACTGACAATCAAACTATGAATAATAGGCTTTGATAAATAGAATTGAGGAACACGCTCAAAACTATTCTTTATCCACTGATTTATTTCCCTTTTAATTACTGCAGTTTAGCTTTGTGCGGCTAACAGTTACTGAGATTCTGGAGTATAGCTATTAGATGACCTGGAACACGCAGGACATTAATTCAGCTATAAAACAAGGCATTACAGGAAGAGAGGAAAACGCTCACATCCGACCTTATTGTACGATCTCAGATATTAAATTTGAGTTCCCTTACTGCAGTTAAACAAAGGAGAGGCGGACTCGAGTTACAGCCTTCTCTGTGCTCATTCATTCAAGGAGGCGCGCACTGCTGACGTCACTCACACATACACACACACACCAGTCTCGATCTCAGATCTCATCCATAGAAAAGATTAAATAACTTGGTTTATGCTCATAATTTAGATTAATCTGCCCGCATTCTCCACCAATATGTAAGGATAACATATAATATATATATTTTTATAAGGGAAAAAGGTCAATTTAGCTCAAAGGGAATCATTAATGATTGTATAGGGAATTTGAACAGACTCACTGTTTCACGGCGATTCACTGAACCGCTGTACAGAGTTTGTATAACGAACTCTGCACTGGATATTAAAATCCCAAAATATAGTGAAACACTATTAAATAGCACAGTAACAAAATCGACAGATTAAGACATTAACTTGTGAGCACAAAACAAGATATTTCTCTTTTCAATATAAACAAGACGTTATCTATATAACTCTAAGACATGTAAACTAATCTACACATGAACACAAGCATTTACACATTTAAGAGAATGAGAATGTGATATTCTACGTTTACAGCAATATGTGCAATTGCATAGACCTGAACAACCATCAATCACTTATTTAACACTCGCATTGAGTTTTCAATGAGGTTAAAATCTATATTAAAATTACACCAGCTCAGCAAGAATCTGGGGTTTGTACTTGCGTTGCTTTTGTGTTTAAGGGTTCCCCTTTGTCCTCCTCCTTTGCAGAAAAGGCTTTCTCTGAAGTCGCTGATTGGCTTAGATTTCAGGAGTCGTTGGTTCTTGGCTGGTTTTGCAGAGTTCTGGGCTGGTTGTCGTTGGCAAACTTAACTTAGCACACAAACTCAATGGAAAGAAAATAAACTAAAGTAAAAGAATAAAAGGATGTAAAGAGACTAGGTGGCATTTCTTCTCATCATGGTAGCAGCTGGCTTGTGGGCCAGAACACATGGTGCTCAAAGAGCCCAAAGTTGATGACAAAAAGCATGGCTAAAGAGAGAGTTAGAGAGAGAGATTTCAAGAGAGCTTGTAGATGGCATTTTCAAGAGAGAGATTTCAAGAGGGTGTCCTAGCATTTAAACTCGGCTTTCAGACACATCCCAAATGGTTGTCTTGACCAATTAGATCCTATGCTGGCTCTGGGTGCTGCTTTGTTGCTCCACCCAATCAATAAATCAACATGTCATGGTCAGTCACATTGTCCGAATCTTACATACTCTTGTGAAGTATCCTTTTGGATGTGATTTCTATAACCAGAATATGATACATTTGACAGAAAATCTATCAAAAGAAAAGTTTCAAGCTAGAATTATCAAACTCACACAAACCAAACATGACATTAACCCTTAAGGCTTAAGCTATTCAATACAAATTAAAAGCAAGACATACACAATGAGAATGAAAGTCTTTGTGAAATTTGTGGGTCACATACATAATATGCAGTTATGCATAGAAATTATTAGTTTCATTAACAATGAGAATGAAACTCTTTTAAGATGATTTTACAGTCTTTGTGAACCAAGGAATTTCAGCCTTTGTCCTCGAAGTGTGGTCAGGGGAAGTCAATCTAAGAAAGTTTGTAGCTGTGATTTTTATCACAGATTTACATGTAATGGTCACATGTTGCATCTCTTTGACCATTAATATGTATTACTCGCCCCAAATTTGATAGTCTCCTTCCTGCATTGGAATTATCATTAAGTGTTCATTTGTCTTAATGCTGGCTGCTGTTCTGTGAGAAAGGCTTGCTGGTTAGGCTGTATTCAGACGGGCTGGAGCTAGGTATCTGATTTACGACTTCCTGCTGTTGTCTTGTTCTCCCTTTTGTGGAATTCGGCTCCTCATGTTTCAACCATGCTTTGATCGAATCTTGATTTGTCTGATTCAGTCCTTGATATACTACACCGCCTTCAATGGCGTATTCAGAGCTTAACTTCTCAGAGGCTACAGCAAGGTCAGGGTCAGGAATTATAGACAGGACACACTTCACAGATTTAGGATCCTTAACCAGAAAGGAGTTTGAGAGATCCACCACATCCTCAAATTTCTTTGACTGGGCACGGGTAACTGCACAAGCGGGAAATGCAGAGGGGAAATTCTCTGCCAAATAAGGTTTGTTTTTAGTACTAGTTTTATAGGATACAACTGGCCTAGTAAAGACTGTGCCACTTGCTAGGTCATTCCCTGGAATCAGATCTGTCACGGTTCATGGGATCACGGTCTCATCTGTGCTTGGTACTGTTGTGTGTGTGAGTGGGTGTGTCTGATTACCGCAACGAGCTAATTAGTCCAGGTGTGGCTCGTTTGCGGCTCTATATTAGATGTGCTAACCTCGCCTTGTGTTGTCAGATCCTTGGTGTTTGTCCTCGCGTTCATGGTCTCTCTCTTTTGCTCCTGTGACTGGCTCCTTGGTCGGCTTCCTGGTCTATTCCTGAGATTTCTTCTTCCGTGAGCTGCCCATTGCATCCCTGCGCTACAGAGACTTGTCAGCCCTCAGCCAGATTGATGTGGACTCGCATTTGTGTATCTTCTGAGATTTTCTAATAAACTGTTTGTTTAGCATCCGCTTTTGAATCCTGTCTTCATCGGTGTGACAAGATGAACCCCCTCAACAGGTAACTGTGGGTGCACAGCTAGGCTGACCGGGCCGCTCACAATGTCAGACTTCAGACACACAGTGTGAAGTGATACATTCACACAGTGCATATTAATTCCACGAATTAAAACCAGTAAAAATGTCGTTACTGG
This sequence comes from Schizopygopsis pylzovi, assembly GCA_027422435.1. Classification (NCBI taxonomy): domain Eukaryota; kingdom Metazoa; phylum Chordata; class Actinopteri; order Cypriniformes; family Cyprinidae; genus Schizopygopsis; species Schizopygopsis pylzovi. The sequence continues at coordinate 60,165 of JAPDDL010000269.1, forward strand.
TAAACGAGTCAGCCGAGAAAGGCAAGACATCTGATGCTATGAAGGACTGGTCTGCTCCCGTGTCACGCAAGATTGTTACTGCTTTGACGATGGAATCGGGAAATAGCGAGACTGTACCTTCAAACAAGAAAGGCTAATAACTCGCTTCACTAAGAGCGCTCACATTACACAGGGTCTGTACTAGTGCTACATTTTTGGGCTTGGAAGCCACTCTTTTCTGTTTCCAAGCCTTGCATTCACCAATCAAATGGTTTGGAACAAGGCAAAAGAAACAAACGCCTTTCACCACGGTTCACAAACTTACGACCAAATTTAGATGGCGTCTCACTTTTAGATGAGTGCACAGCATGCGGGGCAACCAAGCTTTCCACATTCATCAATGGAGGTTTGGCAGATGTGTGCGCTGAGAAGACATTTCTGTGTGTCAGCACAAACTCATCAGCCAAAACTGCAGCACTAGCCAACAACATCAATTTTTGTTCATTTAATTGTACAATGATCTTTGCAGGAACATAATTTTTGAAGTCCTCTAGCAAGATTAGGTCCTGCAATTCATCCTGGGAAATAACCTTGCTAGACAGACACCACTTTTCAAAAAGAACCCTTATCTCTCTCACAAAGTCAACATAAGTTTGGTTGACTGTTTTCGAATGAGTGTGGCATTTCTGTCTATAAGCCTCAGGGACGAGTTCATACGCTCGCAAAACTGCAGATTTAACAATGTCATAGCCAAGAGAGCTTCCTATTGGAAGAGCAGAGCAAACTTCCTGTGCTTTCCCTGTTAGGCTACACTGTAGTAACAGAGCCCACATATCTTTTGGCCACCTCAACTTACCAGTGATGCACTCAAACGCAACAAATTAGGAGTCGACTTCTGTCTCTCTAAATGGAGGCACTAGTCTTATATATCTACTAACATCGAAAGTATCAGTAGAGGGCGAGTGATAAAAATCTTGCGTGTCTGTACTGCCAGCAGATGTTAAAGGTGATGAGACTGATGTGGGCGTAGTACGTGGTAATGGAACTGTTTTTTTCAACCAACCGCTTTGATTCCAGATCCAATTTATGTAGTTGGATAACTCGGTCAGCCTGTGTCACTACTACAAGAAGCATAATCATTTCTGCCTAACATTCTTATTTTTTGATCAAAAAATCAATTTCCTTTAACTTTAAGGAAATCCTAGGATCATAAATCATAACAGAGTCAGAGCGAAGATCCACATCTTCAGCTGCAGTTTCCACTGCCTCTTCAGTCTGAACCTCAATGACACCCTCAGACTCTTCGGGTAAAATACCTGCTTCTACTAATTTCCCAAACAGGTTATCTTTAAGCACTTGTTTATTGACATTAAAGGAAAAATAACTGAAATAATAAGAGCACAAATAAGATTATAGATCTGGTCTTTAAGTCTGTCTAAATATCATGTAGTAATTGCAATGTCTTCTGGTCCATCCTTTCCTTAGGAAGGTGTGCTAGACACTGATTAATGTAACATAAAATACGTTACATATTTATATATTTTGCCATTGTCTTGTGGAGTGACACTTTCATAAACTTTTATATGCTCCTCTGATTATATAATGGTAAATATTACAATGATCATAGCACAACAACAGTGATCAGCAATCATAAAATCCTAATACTCACAGTAAAAATAATAAGGTCATATTGATCATAACACAGTCTCGGAGGTAAGAAGTGGATTATCCTTCACCTGAAATGTTTGTCTTTTAATCCTGAAATGCGAAGCAAATGTTGGATCAAAATAATTAGGAACCACAGTTTCCACAAATCCCTTCACTCGATTATTCTCTTTTATTCTGGACGGCAAGGGCAGTGACTGTAACATTGAACGTATTTTGCAGTATTAAACAGGTATTTATACAGATTTCATCAGGCTCCGAAAATTCTTCAAAAAGAACACAAAGAATGGCCTTCTCAGCTGCCATAGTTGCAACTCTTGCGTCATCAGAACAGGGTGTTCAACGCACCGCCGTTTTAGTTTAATAAACGTTTTGCACCTTTAATTTCGGGCCTGAACAAAACCCAGGTATTCATTTTTCATTATTTTTTACTAGTAGGTGCAGGACACTATAGTTTATTTATGTAAGTAAGTATAGCAAAATAAAATAAGATGTGATATATTAAACTTAGAAATTATTCATACAGTTGTAATAGGGCCTACTCGCCTGCTCTGAGCGGGTCTCGAACCCAGGAGGCGGACGCACTAACAAGGAGGCTAAAGGCTGCAGCCACTAGCATCAGTCGCTAATGCATCTCTTGAGATTAGGTGAGTGGGGTTTACCTCCACAGCACCTACTCACTGGCCTCTGTTACACAGTGGACTACCAGTCAAATTAATTGTTTAAAATTAATTGTACAATTAATAAAAAAAAATAAACATTTGGGACCAAAAATTATTCTGACACTTTGACCTGACCATTCTGAGTTCTTGTCATATTTTATTACCATTTTCTAAACTATAGCAAGTAAACTGTGATAATGTAATGAGTCCGGCCTCTGTGGTTCCCCCTGATCGTCACCAGAGATCACCATCACCCGAATATTGACTTCTCTCTCCGAACTCCATTTCATCCTGTACCAGGACTCTGATTGCTAGTTCACCCGATGCTCATCTATGGGACTACTTAAGCCACACTCACACTCATCACGAAGTCTTGTATTGCCCCGGCTGGCATTTTTGAACGTTCCCATCTTTCTCTGTTTGATCATTGTGTTTTGACTCTGGACTGTTTCTCTCATTTTGGATTGATATCTGCCTGCCTTTTGACCCTCTTGCCTGCCTTGATACTCTGCTCTTGTCTCTCCCCTGATATCCCTGTTACCGTTACCGACCACTTCCTGTATGACTGTGTTAACTCTTATTAAAGCTGCAAATGGATCCCCACTCTGTTGACTCATCATTATAGAAGACTTCGCCAGAACTTAATCCAGCAGCAGTCTACAGACTCTCTACTCGGGTGAACAGATTCTCACATTGAAACAAGGGAGAAATACAGCAGCGGAGTTTGCTCTGGCTTTTCGCACACTGGCTGCACGAACTGGATGGCCTGATGATCCCTAAAGCTGCATTTTCGCAGGGGATTGAGCCCGGAGTTGCAGACTGAACTCGCTTGTCGAGATGAGGGAAACAATATGATTCGCTCCAGGAAACCTAGCAGGGGTTCTACTTTCCATTCACTAAGCCCTGCAGTTTTTCCTGAGCAAGAGGCCATGCAAGTGGGACACGCACACATCTCTCCTGAGGAAAGAGATCGCCGGTATCGTCAAAATCTTTGTCTTTACTGTGGCCAGGCCGGTCATGTGAAAATCTCCTGTCCAACCAGAGCCAAGCAGCATGCTTCCTCTGCAGTGAGTCAGTCATTTAATTCTTCAAGATGTGTCAAAGTGCCTGTTAAACTAGCCTTTAATGATGGTGTCGATAAATTTAATTGATGCTGACTTTGCCAAAAGTCATGACCTTCCTCTCATACCCTGTAAATCTCCATTGGCAGTGGCAGCGCTAGACGGGAGACCTCTGGGTGCTGGTCAGGTCCAGCACACCACCAATGACATCTGCTTAACTACTGGCGTAGTTAACTCATGCATTGGGAAATCCTTCGTTTCTTCATCATACAAGCTCCCAACAATCCAGTTGTTCTTGGACTCCCCTGGCTTCAACTACACAAGCCCCAGATCTCATGGACGGAGGGTCCAATCACTCACTGGTCAGCCAAGTGTTCCACACAGTGTCTTCAGATTCTGGAACCACCATTAATTGAAGCAGCCACCGTCAAAATGGATCCTTTGCACTCAACCGACATTCCTTCAGACTATGCTGATCTATCTGAAGCATTCAGCAAGGCCAAAGCTACTCAACTTCCCCCACATCGATCTAGCGACTGTGCTATCGAACTACTCCCAGGCACCACACCTCCCAAGGGTTGAATCTTTCCTCTCTCACAACCAGAAACTGAGTCCATGAAAACTTACATAGAGGAGGAACTAGCTAAAGGCTTCATTGTTCCATCCAAGTCTCCTGCGTCTGCTGGATTCTTCTTTGTCAAGAAGAGAGAGGGGACTCTTCAGCCTTGTATTGATTATAGAGGGTTAAATTATATAACCGTTAAATTCCGGTACCCCCTGCCTCTGGTCCCTCCAGCTCTCGAACAGCTTAGTTCAGCCAAATATTTCACTAATCTCGAACTACGCAACGCTTACAATTTGATTCGCATCAGAGAGGGGGAGGAGTGGAAGACGGTTTTCTCCACCACATCTGGGCACTACGAGTACTGGGTTATGCCGTTCTGGCTTGTCAACAGTCCCTCAGTCTTTCAAGCATTCATAAATGATGTATTCCGTGACATTCTCAATAGATGGGTCTTCGTCTACATGGATGACATTCTCGTCTACTCTGACTCCCTAGCGACACGCATTAGCTATGTCCGAGCTGTTTTACAACGACTAATCTCCCAACAGTTATATGCTAAAGCAGAGAAATGTGAGTTTTACCAGACTTCTACCATGTTCCTGGGATATGTAGTCAGCCCTGAAGGAGTGGCAATGGATGACCATAAGGTGCAAGCTGTTTTGAACTGGCCCAAACCTATGACTGTCAAGGGGATGGAGATATTCCTCGGCTTCGCTAACTTTTATAGACGTTTCATCAGAGATTTCAGCTCCATCACAGCCCCTCTAACATTTATGACTAAAAGGAGGGGAAGTCACCTATTCTGGTCACCAGCAGCTGACCAAGCATTTGGTCACCTCAGGGAACGTTTCTCCACTGCACCCATACTGCATCACCCGGATCCTGAACATGAGTTTGTGGTAGAGATAGATGCCTCCAGCACAGGTGTAGGGATGGTCCTTTCACAACGTTATGGCAGTCCACCCAAGCTTTTCCCCTGTGCCTACCTCTCACACAAGCTAAATCAAGCCGAACAGAACTATGATGTGGGAAACCATGAGCTACTAGCAATGAAGGCAGCATTTGAGGAGTGGCGACACTGGCTTGAGGGATCCAGATTTCCCTTCTCAGTTCTCACTGACCATCGCAACCTGGAATACCTTCGCAACGCAAGGAGACTCAATCACAGACAGGCTAGTTGGGCTCTTTTCTTCACACGGTTTCAGTTCATAGTAACTTATCGTCCTGGTTCCAAAAATGCCAAAGCAGATGCAGTCTCTAACCAATTTGAGTCAACACTTCAGCCTCTTTCACCTGATCCCATCTTACCTACCACTCTCATTGTAGCTCCGGTGCAGTGGGATGTCATGACTAAGATCGCGGAGACGCAGGGCACAGATCCCATACCTACTGAATGTCCACCCAACAGGACATTTGTACCTCCTTCCTTGAGGACCCAAGTCATTCAACAGGTTCATGATCTTCCCAGTTCCGGACATCTGGGAATAACTACATCCATCCAACTTCTCTCAAATAAATTCTGGTGGTCCACACTTCGCACTGACTTCATTGTATTCATCAAGAATTGTGTATCCTGCAACACTTCCGAATCCTCTAAACAGATGCCTGCAGGTTTGCTACAACCACTACCCATTCCTCAGAGACCCTGGTCCCACATTGCCATAGACTTTATCACTGACCTTCCCAACTCCAAAGGCAATACCACCATTCTCACAGTCATTGATCGCTTCTCCTGTCCTGTCGTCTCATACGCTTACCCAAACTACCCACAGCCCTAGAAACAGCAGAGGTCTTATGCAGCTATGTATTCCGTTTCTATGGACTTCCAGATGATATTATCTCTGACAGAGGCCCCCAGTTCTCCTCCTGTGTATGGACAGCCTTCTTCAGGTTCCTCAATGTAAACATCAGCCTTACCTCTGGCTATCATCTTATGGGCAGAATATGCACAACATTTCCCAAGACATCTACTGGACTCACACCCTTCCAACGTGTACTTGTATTCGAACCACCTCTCTTTCCATGCTCCGGGGAACCCTCAGAATTACCTGCAGTCAATGACTGGCTAAGGAGGAGTGAAATCACCTGGAACGAGGCTCATACTCATCTCGACATCATCGTGCTGTCAGAAGACAGAAGGAACAAGCTGACCGTCACCGACGTCCCAACCCAGTGTATGTCCCGGGATCATAGGTTTGGCTCTCAACTTGGGACCTTCGGCTCAGACTACCCTGCCGTAAACTAAGTCCTAGGTACGTGGGTCTATTCAAAATCATTAAACCAATAATTGCTGTTTCTTATCGTTTAGCTTTACCACCTTAATATCGTATCTCACCCACTTTCCATGTCTCTTTGCTCAAGGCTGCTGGTGCTCCGAGAAGGGTGGACGACCTAGACGAGGCCCGGAACCAAGGTCCTCCTCCCCTCATAATTGACAGTGAGGAGGCATATCAGGTTCAGGAGATTCTTGACTCTCGGCACCGGGGAGGAGTTCTGCAATATCTCGTCGACTGGGAGGGGTATGGACCAGAGGAAAGGTCCTGGGTCAATGCCAAGGACATTCTTGACCCATTACTTACCATTGACTTTCACAGGACCCATCCGAACAAACCGGCCCCCCGTTGTCCTCGTGGAAGACCCCGGCTGCATTTAGTTGGTTGCATTCTCACGTCAGGAGCCGCTCGCGGGGGGGTGGGCTCTGTAACGAATCCGGCCTCTGTGGTTCCCCCTGATCATCACCAGAGGTCACCATCACCCGAGTATTGACTTCTCTCTCCGATCTCCATGATCTCCAAATGGATCCCCACTCTGTTGACTCATCATTACAGATAATGTGAGAAATGTAGAAGGTGTCTGAATAAATTTTGTTTTGACTATATAATTTTTTTTACAGTAAAGACTATGCAGAGCTATTTTACATTTGATTATTCGGTTTCTGTACCTGGACACCTACAAACCTGAAAAAAACTTAAACATTGTGTAAATGGTAGAAATAAATAAATAAATAGACAACCTGCACAAGGGCCCTGCAAACCCTAGCTACGGCCCTGCAGACAAACCTTCAGCCCAAGACCTGCTTTAGCTAAAAATACCATACTGGCTGAAGTGGTGGAGAAACTGAAGAAGACCAAACTAAAAGCTGCTGTTCCTGCTGGACCTGGAGACGTGGAGTGTGACATCTGTAATGGTAGAAAAAACAAAGCCGTCATGTCCTGTCTGGTGTGTCTGCTTCTCCTCACTGCAGTATCCAGCTGTATCATGGGTGCATCATGTGATCTACTCTCCCATTGGGAGTTACTACACGATGGCTCTGTGCATTTGAGCATGAGTTGAACTTTGCTCATTTTTGTAACATTGCCCAAGTTCTCTGCTCTAATTCAACATGCATCAGAGTTGCTGTTTTTGCTGCAAATCGCAGTTTAAATGTCCATGTCGGCTTCACGTTAATTCATGATTGCAGAATATGACAGTAATAATCATATATGTTCCCTTCACGTGAAAGGACATCATGTCTAACCAAAATTAATATAATGATCTTACAACTCTTGAGAAACACTGTAAAGAATATATTTTCTTTAATCAAAGAGGCATCTTTACATAATTAATTTGTGATAGTTTTATGTAATAAGTCTTGGGTTTGCATTTTTTTTCTCCTCCAGAAACACTTGAAGGAGACAGAGTGAATTCCAGTAAAGAATGGATCCAGCAGATCTTGAGCATCTGAGAGAGGCTGTGGAGTCTCATAAGGTGAGTTTGGAGAAGAAGAGAAGTTTGAGACTCTTGAGCTTGATTCTCCTCTTTCAGTCCCACTGAAGCCGCTGTGGCTCTCAGGCTGTGAGGAAGCAGTAAGAGCTGATTGTGATGTGTGTCTTACAGCGCTCTGCACAGACAGCAGTGGAGGACAGTGAGAGGATCTTTGCTGAGCTCATCCGCTCTGAAAAGCCGCTCTGAGTTGACACAGCAGACAGAGATCAGGAAAAGACTGCAGTGAGTCGAGCTGAAGGACAAATGGAACGACCGGAGCAGGAGATTGATGATCCGAAGAAGAGAAACACTGAGCTGGAGCAGCTTTCACACAGAGACGATCACATCCATTTCCTGCAAGTAACCCAACTGTAGTGCAGGTTATTGAGGAGAGTGTGAGATGATGAGGTCTTTGAGTCATTTATATTGTTTTTCTGCAGAGTCTTCAGACTCTTCCTGAATCTACAGACAATGTCTCTGTCAGTTTGCTCTTTTCATTTGAAGATGTGAAAGAATGAGATGAGATGTCTGTCAGATGAGACAAAAACTGGAGGATTTCTGAACAGTGGATATAAAAAAGAGATTGGGTTAGATTAATCTGCTCTCTGAAAACAGTCTTTAGGTATAAGGTCTGCCTGTGTTTTATTCACATATGTTGAAGTCACTCAGAGTGACATTGTTACCAGGACCAAAGAAGACCTCCTACAGTGTAAGTCACTTAGAAAATTTACACAATAAGAAATGTTTACATTCTAATGTTGATCAAACACCAATTCTCACTATTAACTAACTATTAACTGCAACATTTCCTTCAATAAACTCATATTTTGCTGCTTATTACTAGTTAGTAAGGTAGTTATTTAGGTATGGAGTGGATTAAGGGTTAAGGAATACGTCATGCAGAATAAGACATTAATATGTGCTTTATAAGTACTAATAAACATACTATATGCTGGTTATATGCATGCTAATAAGCAAGTTAATAGTGAGAATAGTAGTGAGAAAAATAGTGCTACCCTAATTTCTAATTGTTTGGTAGAAAATGCCAGGCTCATTAATGAGTAAACCAAATTATATATTACACAATATACTTAAAACAATATGTTATACAATTTTCTTTAAACTTATTACATCTAATATTTAGACTATAATTTGTCATTTAAACCTCAAAGGATATGAACCTTAAAGAGCTCAGGTTTATTAATTTATCTTTTGTTTGATGCACATACATTGAATAGGCCAATGAGCAAGGAAGTGTTAAGCTACAATCGATGTATAAAATAAATGTTCTAAACCATTATTTCATCAGATTCCCATCAGCTCACTCTGGATCCAAATACTGCACATCAACGCATCTGTCTGTCAGAAGGGAACAGAGTGGTGATTAACACTAACGCACGCTACCTGTATCCTGCTCATCCAGACAGATTTGATATTTATCCTCAGGTGTTGTGTAGAGAGAGTGTGAGTGGACACAGTTACTGGGAGTTTGAGTGGAACTTGGTGTGATCAGTGTCATATGAGAGCTTCAGCAGGAAGAGATCTGGTTATGAGTGTGTGTTTGGATATAAGGATCAGTCTTGGTGTTTATCCTGCTCTCCCTCCAGTTTCTCATTCTCAAGGTCAAGGTTTCTTTATTTGTCACATAATAAATTATACAGGGTATAATTAGAAGCGAAATGTAATCGAATCAGGTCCGCTCAGTGGACAGTGCAAAATAATACAAATAAAAATTAAAAATTAAAAATTATATAAAGTAACACAACACAAGAGCATATATATGGTAAAAAAAAGAGAAATAAGAGTAAAATGTGCAATGAAATAAAAAAGTGCAAAACAATAAGATGTGCAAAAAAACAATAAGATGTGCAAAAAAAAAACAGTGTACTGGGACTTAATAAATAGTAAAGTGAATAAGAGGGATGTGCAGATGGGTTGTTCAGGGTATAGTACATAAAGCAGCAATATTGAGAATATGAGAATATTTACAGTTAACAATGAGTCTTGTAAATGTTTATGAAACTGAGTTTGAGTTTAGGAGCCTGATGGCCTGAGGGAAGAAGCTTCTCCTCAGTCTCTCGGTTTTTGCCATCATGCCCCTGAAGCGCTTGCCAGATGGCAGTAAACAGAAAAGATGGTTACCGGGGTGAGTTGAGTCTTTGATGATTTTTGCAGCTCTGCTTTTGCAGCGTTTGAGGTAGATGTCCTGCAGAGAGGGGAGAGCCGACCCTGAGATGCGCTCAGCTAAGCGCACGACTCTCTGTAGAGCTTTGCAGTCCTGGTTTGAGGAATTACCATACCACACTGAGATGCACTGAGTCAATACACTTTCTATGGCCCCAGAATAGAAAGTTTTCAGGATAGCTGGTGAGACCCTGAATTTCCTCAGCTGTCGCAGATGGTACAGTCTTTGCCTGGCTTTCTTAACCTGTGTTTGAATGTGTGTAGTCCAAGTTAGGTCCTCGGAGATGTTTACACCGAGGTACTTGAAGCTACTCACCCTCTCCACAGGGGTCCCACTGATCATAAGAGGGGTGTGTAGGGCCGTACAATAACTGAACTCCCTGTTCTCTCCAGCTGCTGGAGAATAGGACTGTATGTTGATCACAGTGCAGGAACTCTGTCCTTCTACAGCGTCTCTGACACAATGAATCGTATCCACACATAGACCACATTCACTTATTCGCTCTATCCTGGGTTTGGTCATAAATCATCATTGAAACTGTGTGATTTTCAACTGATATAGTTTCCTCACTTTCACACATTTTATTATATCATGTTTTACCTGAATATTTTTTGTCTTACTGTGATACAATTTGAAAACAACTTATTGTATAAACCTTTAAGATTTTAATGTAAAATGTTTTAGTAAAAATGAGATGTCCAGTATACTGACATGTAGTGTCCATATTACACATATTACATGTTAGCATGATTATAATTTTTGTATTAAATCGATTTCATATATTACAGACATTTCAGATATTATTAGATTCATAATAATCAGATTTATCTGTTAACTGTAGTGTAAAGGTGGAATACGAAAACATGTGGAAATGACATATGACTGACTGACGTGAATCTGGGTTGACATTTATTCTGAAGATCAGTATTTGTGACTTTATATTTTGTTAAAAGTTGAAGTGAAACCCTTGGGGAAATATGCTGCCTCAGAATTTGGGCAGAAGGCCAATTTGCTTGTTGCTAATTGTGTTTTTATTATTTAATTTATGAGTTATTGTAATTCAGTTTTTTTTAATTCCATCAATTAGTCTAAATTTCATTGTTCATAACTATAGGTTGTGTTCTCTTAAATTAAATAAATAAATCATTCAGAGGATATGCTTATCTTGTAAACATGTCCCTGGGATGCTGTTTGATTGGCCTGTCGTTGTTCAGTTATTCTGCTGAATTATTAAATTTAAATGTGCTGTACTTGTGCAGTACAAAGGTTTGGAAACATTGTGATTTTTAAATGTTTATTTAAGTCTCTTATGCTCACCTTATGCCATTTGAAAAACACTGTAAAACAGTAATATTTTGTAATATTATGGCAATTTGAAATAAATATTTTTTTAATATGTATTTTTAAATGCAATTTATTCCTGTAATGCAAACCTGAACTGTTACATGTCTGAAGTAATGATGCTGACAATTCAGCTTTGATCACTTATGAATGACATTTTACAATATATATAAATAGAAAACAGCTGTTTTAAATTCTAATAATATTTCACAATATTACTGTTTTGTTTTGAGCTCATAAATACTGTGGGTAGAATTGATTGAAACATTTAAAAATCAAATTACCTTTGTTTCGACAAGTACAGGCCTACATCTGAATATTTAATTTAGTATGGCACAGTGATATCAAATATACATTTGTATAAATTCGGCAAACTTATGAAAATGTCATATTTTAAGTGATTTAATGACTTTCACAAAACCTTTACCCTTAAACCAAATTATGGGATTGTGCGCCATCTAGAGTGGATCAATAGACAGAACTATAGCTGGCTCATACATCGCTTTATCAAGAACATATATACGAATGCAATGCAATACCGTAAACTGAGCTGTGGATATAAGCAAAACTAGGACTTTGATATATCAGTCAGACGCATGCAAAGTTATAAAGCTGTCTCTCCAAACCCAAACCCATCGGCGCAGTTGCCAGGCTGTCATCTGATTCAGCGATTATTCTGTACCACCGTCTGATTGGTCCATAAGTCCCACGATGCGTCTCCCAGCCAATCATTGCTCACTTTCTAGAGTTTAATAAGAAACGAAAGAGACGGAAAGATTGACTTCCGTGTTTTTGCTTCGTTTCGGTGTGTTCTCCGTCAACATGGGTGCATGTATGGCCTTGTGCTCGCTGGCGAGCTGCGTAAGTCTAAAATATTATTTTGACTGAAATCAATTGTGTTATGGCGCTAATTTCATCTGCTAAAGACAGCAACGCATTTTTTCCCCCAAAAACCTTTATAACTGACTTGTTCACAGAGGGCGTTTCCTAGTTTTGTTTACGTAAACTATAACGTTTTGAGAAAACATAAATAACGTTAAATTACTCAAGGGTGGCATTTCTTTATGTTTTTAGAATTTTTTTGCTCTTAATAATGTCATATTTGTAAATAGTGCACTTTAAAACATCCGAGTTTATGATTAGTTGACGCGCATTCGATTTCATACGCAATTCCTTTCCAAACATTTACATATTTACAAGTAACGTTAACGTTAGGCTACTATTTGATATAAATGTTTAACATAGAGTCCAGACTACTCATGTGACCCTGGAGCGCAAAACCGTAAATATATCAGAACTTAATTTTTGATTATTTATTTACATTGCTAAGGAGGCAATTTGGACAATTTTAAAGGCGATTTTCTCAATATTTGGATTTCGTTTTTCACCCTCAAATTCCAGATTTTCAAATAGTTGTAACTTATCTCAGCCAAATGTTGTCCTATCCTAACAAACCATACATCAATGGAAAGCTTATTTATTCAGCTCAATTAAAAAATACCAACTAGTTTTATAATCCAGGGTCAAATATAAACATAGTATGTTGTTCTCCCTTGTAGTAAAGAGAAATGCGTGTATTTGCTGTTTTGAGTGTGTTTCTGTCATTGTAGGCATCTTGTCTGTGCGGCTCTGCACCATGTCTTTTATCAGGATGCTGCCCTTCTAAATACAACTCCACTGTGACCCGCCTGGCCTTCTCCTTCTTCCTGCTCCTGGGCACCATAGTGTCCATCATTATGATCCTACCAGGCATGGAGACTCAGCTGAAGAAGGTACACAGACCATTGGTGCAGGGGCCATGGCATCACAGCAGAGCTGGTGTGCTTAAAGGGATAGTTCACCCAAAAAGGAATATTCTGTTATTAATAATTACTCACCTTCATGCCGTTCCAAACCCGTAAGACATTCGTTCATCTTCGGAACACAAATTAAGACAATTTTGATTAAATCCGAGTGCCTTATTATCCCTTTAAGCTTGAATCTGGCCTGATCCCTTTTCTTCTCTATTGCAATCCAATCCTGATTCTGGCCAAACAATAAATAAAAAAACCACACAAAAAACAAACAATGAAAAGATAAATACCAGTTGGAAGTTGTTTTTAATTAAAGAGAAATATGTGCCCTCTGAAATAAAAAATTGGGGACATTTTAATCTGTACATTTTAATCTATAAATATTGGCACTACTAGTCACTAATTTGGAATAATTAAGATATATTTTTGAAAGAAGTCTTATGTTCACCAAGACTGCAGTTTATTTGATTAAAAAATACTGTAAAAACAGTAACCATGTGTTCCTGTGATGCAAAGCTGCATTTTCAGCAAAAATATTTGGCCTTCAAAATAAATGCTGTTCTCTTGAACAGTAAATGCGATTAATCAAATGCAAACACATTCTGGGGAACAAAAACATATATAGTTTCCACAAAACTATTAAGCAGCAAAAACAGTTTTCAGCATCGATACTAATTTGAATGATTTATGAAGGATCACGTGACACTGAAGTCACATGGTAGAAAAGTGCAATAAAAACAGTTATTATAAATTGTAACAGTATTAATTATTTCAAAAACAAGAAAATCGTAATTACTCAATGTTTGACAGGCAGTGCAAATAATTATTTCTGCACTACTTCTATTTCTAGGTTATTTCTAAATAATGAAATGTAAGTGGATTTCGTACACTCTGAAACCCACTGTAGGTAAAATATACTTTTAGATCCAGGGCAGTGTAGTGGTCTTCTGAAATTAGTATTAGTATAATTATTCTACTAATAATTAAATTACTAGATTAGTCTACTCTTTGCAGTCTTGTATGAAAAGCAAGTTAAATAAATAAGTGTTTTTCCCCTCTAAATGCATCAAACATCTGGCTGGTTTGTTTTCCTTCTCTCATTTGTGCTATGCTTTAGTAGCTTTATGAAAACGCAGCAAGCTTAGTGGTTTATACATTTATAATCTCACATATTCATAATCTCAATTGTGTAACCTGCGTTTTTTATGTATATATTTTGAATTTACTTTATCAACAGATTCCTGGTTTTTGTGAAGGAGGCTCTTCTATTCCCGGAGTTCATGGGAAGGTGAACTGTGAGATCATTGTTGGCTATAAGTCGGTCTACAGGATGTGCTTTGCCATGGCCTGTTTCTTCTTCCTGTTCTCCATCATCACGATCCGTGTGAGGAGCAGCAAGGATCCACGAGCCGCAATTCAAAACGGGTACAGTTTTACTATTTGCTGTTCCAGCTGCAATCTTTCCCACAAAAAATGATGGACAGGGCGTTCTCAGAAAATGTGTGTAACAGTGCTGCCCTCTGCTGGTGAAAGCTGGGGTTTTTGAAATATGGAAAAAAAAAATTTGCACAATAGTTTGACTTTGTCCAGGAAGTCTTAAATAATCACCAATGCCATTGTGACTTTGTATGTCGTTTTTTTCAGTTTCTGGTTCTTCAAGTTCTTGATTCTGGTCGCTCTTACTGTGGGAGCTTTCTTCATTCCTGATGGATCGTTCAACACGGGTACATCAGCTGATAAATGTGACCCTGGACCACTAAACCAGTCATAAGTCGCACGGGTATATTTGTAGCAATAGCCAACAATACACTGTATGGGTCAAAATTATTGTTTATATTATATTTTTTATATTATATTTTTTTCTTTTATGCCAAAATCATTAGAATATTAAGCAAACTTCATGCTCCATGAAGATATTTAGTAAATTTACTACCTTAAATATATTAAAACATTTTTTTGATTAGCAATATGCATTGCTAAGGACATTAGGTGATTTTCTCAATATTTCGTTTTTTTTTTTTTTTTTGCTGCACCCTCAGATTCCATATTTATAAATAGTTGTATCCCAGCCAAATATTGCTCTATCCTAACAAACCATACATCAATAGAAAGCTTATTTATTCAGCTCTCAGGTGATGTCTCTGTTATAAAAAAAAACAAAAAAACAAAAAAAAACTATATGACTGGTTATGTTGTCCATGGTCACAAATAAGGACTAAGATGTTTTAATTTTTTCCACTCTTTATAGGTTATGGAGCATGGCCACTATGTGTGTGGCTATATTACATATTAATCGTTTTTTATTGACATTCACAACTAGTAGGTTGTTTTTCAGTGCTCCGTAGTTCCCAGGAGGATTAGCAGAGTCATGTACAACCAGTGGGGAATGCAAGCAAATGGTATTTGCAGGCCCTGTTTATACCTGATACCATGTGACCACGTCGTATTTGTAGAGTAAACAGTTAAAGCCATTGCACACTGAGTCCGAAATTATGGCCTGCGTAGTTTTTATTTTTTGTATTCTTCATCCTTTCCTATTAAAATGAATGCTACGGATTCGAAAACGCAGAAAATCAAACCTGTTCCGATTTTTTTTTTTTTGTGACGGACGAAAGTTTCGTAGGCAGTCTGTAAACGTGATTGACACAACTTGAGGTCGTATTTATTTTTCAACATGCAAAAATTTCGGACTCAGTGTGCAGAGACCTTAATGCTTCTTCATGCATCACAGACAACAGTGAATGACCACCAATGTATCTGATATTGCATTTCTCTGGTTACGTGAATGTTTAAAAGTGGTGATAATCCCATACATCCACCAGGATTCCCTTTGTCATTGAAAACCTAGAAATTTCAAGGAATATTAAAATTGTGATGTCTATACCTGAAAAGTCTGGTAATTAATCTTAATGCCAAAACTAAATAAGTAAATAAAAGTAATAAAATAATGTTAACGATCTTAAAAAGTCTCAGCTTTTAAATAATTCCTTGACTAACACTGTAAGCAAAAGTCTTCGGAATTTGTAGCAGAAGTTTTTTCTGAAGTTTAATTTAGCTGTCTGTACACATAATGTTTAATATGACTCGAAGGTGGTATAAATACAATTACAGTTGGATACTTTTTTAGTATCCAGTTCTTCTAATATTGTTATTTAAAAAAAATCCTTCTAACACTTGCACTTTCTATTTATTTTCTAACTGCATGTTTTCTTTTTATTTATTATAAAAAGACTCTCTAACACTAGTGTTTCCTATTACTTTTCTATTCTATCTACTATTCTAAAAAAAAAAACTGCCTTGCTACGTGTACTGCATTAGGCTAACCGAGACTTGTCATAGCACTCTTTTGTTGGTTTTGATTGCTTCTATTGTAAGTCGCTTTGAATAAAAGCGTTTACTAAATGACTAAATGTAAATGACTAGAAATGACTCTGAGAGTGCAGTCTCTATAAAATGAGAAATCCCTCCCACTTGTCAGGAACAGTTGTCAGGAATAGATGTCTTACTTAGCCTACATTTTGTTCGTTGCAGTGTGGTACTACTTCGGTGTGGTTGGGTCCTTCATCTTCATTCTGATCCAGCTCATTCTGCTGGTGGATTTTGCTCACACTTGGAACCAGAAATGGGTGGAGAATGCGGAGGACGGGAACAGTAAATGCTGGTATGCAGGTACGTTCAGAAACATCGTTTCTGCATTACTAAGCTGTTAAACTGATAAAGGTAAGAGCTGAAAGCAGGTGTCATGTTAAAGTCACAAGCATTATAAGCCATATTTGTCAGTTTATTATAACATTCTCTTCTAAGCAGCTGCAGCTTTGACGAGCAGTGGACCCTTTTTTAACAGAATGTCACTTCCACAGTTATTAACATTATAAATCTACCAAAGTATTATTAATATATATATATATATATATATATATATATTAGTGGTGGGCTGTTATCGGCGTTAACGTGCTGCGTTAACGTGAGACTCTTATCGGCGATAAAAAAAAATATTGCCGTTAATCTATTCTCAAAGTTGGGTTGGGAGCTGGGTCTATTCTACGCAAGCTATGATGACTTTCACCTTGATATTTTAGCGCGGATGTATACCTAGCCGAATTGCACTGTAGGGGGAGTGGGCGGGACCGGGAATAGATATCCAACTTTACACACAAATATACGTTTTATATAAACTATAAACTGTATATTTTAATTCTGAACTCAACTGTCTCTTTCTGCTCTCCTCCTGTTTGCTTTGGTGTGACTGGTTAAGTGAATGACGCAGTCCGTGATGGACAGATTGTTAACGGCTGGTCTATGTGGTAATACACTCGGGCAGGACATCCAAACGCTCACCTATCATTCATCAACCTCAAATATGGCTTTTCATCTGAAAGATGTATGTAGTAGCAACTTTACATGGCCGCTCAATATGATGTTAACTAGAGAAATGTGCGCTATTGAAGTGTTTGTGTGGAAAGTGGAAGCGCGTTTGCTGCAGGACAGGCTCCGGTGCGCTCACTTGCGCTTACAATCTCCGTCATGTTTGGTCATACAGATAAAAGTAACCTAATACATCTTTCGAATCTGTAAAGACTCTACGTTTATTTGTGTGCACTCAGAATAACAACGAAACGTTGCGCTTTTAAGCAAACAGGATGCGCTTTAGGTCTCATGTGAACTTGAGCGAGAAACTTCGAAACTCCGTCTTTGAAAAATATATCTATAGAGAGTGAAATGTCTAAAAAATAAAAATAGAAGACGTGTGTGTTAGCATGGATGATGTCAGCCACCTGTGTGTATGCCTAACGTTACTGTGAAATTACCACATCAAACGTGACGTGCTAACATGGATGCAGCTATGAATCCGCCGGGTTTGCTTCAGGGAAAATTTATTTTTAAGAAGCTTCCCAATGGAAACTGTAAACAGTTCATCACGACCTCTTATGTAGGCCTACAGTTCAAAATTCATGTTTAACTGAATAAACAGTTAGTAAACACAAGTACATCTTATTGAACATAATTTATTTTCATCACCAATTATCATAGTAGAACAGCTTTCTCAAGCAGTTTGTGATGCATTTTGGAAACAGGAGATGAGCCCCTGGTCTAATGCGCCACCTGGCTTGAGAAACTCGTTCTCAAAGACTTACTTTTAGTCATTATTTGGGTAGCACACATATTCTGAATGCCTTCGGCAGAATTCAAATGAGCCATTTTAATCTAGATTAATTCCAAGTTTACAGTGAGATTAATCTAGATTAAAAAAATGAATCTATGCCCACCACTAATATATATATATATATATTAGACCCTTTTTGCGCCGATGTCACGATTACGTCACATCGCTAGCTGGAGGCAAAACAAAGGGAAAACTGAGGGAAAGACATAAAAACGACAACAGCTGTGATTAAATTAGATAAAAGGAGTGGACTGTATAGAAACAATCGTCAAAAATGCTCATGCGTTTGCTGCACACACTACTTATTAGAAAAGGTTAAATAAAGTAATGTCTTTTGTTATTATGGATTATGTTACGTGTTTAAAGATTTATTATGCATCTCACGACGTTGTGTATGAAATAGTGTCTGTGTGCATGCATGTAAAACAACAAACTGACGATTTATATGCTTAATCATCTGTGATATACAGGTGCATCTCAATAAATTAGAATGTCGTGGAAAAGTTCATTTATTTCAGTAATTGTGAATTGATTGATGTATATCGACCTGAGAATAATTTCTTGATAATATTTCAGCATTTTCATCATAATATTTCAAGTTGTGGGTCAGCTGTTCTCAATCATAACTAAGCGATGCCAGGTTTGGAAATGAATAACTCATTCGATCTAATTTGTCAAACGTGTTTGCAAAAAGTTCTGAAGTTATTCTCTATTCAGTTTGATGAATTCAGACAGTTTGATTCAATAGTTTCTTTTTTTAAGGATTCCATTTTTTTTATAGCATTAGTAATGGGATACTGTATAAGACAGGAAGCTAAAAGAGTGGTAGATAAGGTGAATATTTACCTACAATTCATTGTAGGAAAAAAAACGTGCAAATGTCTGTCATTGTCTGTCTTTTAAACGACTGCAGGTAAAGACAATTTATATCAAAAACATTAAAAAAGAGTATCAAAATATGGGCACACTTTTTTGATTGTACTCACTCTTTTGCCTGTCTCAGTACTGATGAAAACTAGAAACACCCTTGCTCTCTATATTTCTTCTGCTTTTGTAAAGTAATAGAAACCCTATCTGTGGTTTTGTATTTTGCCATCGAAGTACTTGGGAATGCAAAAAATGTATATTAGTTGACCATAGAAGTGTAGTTTACCTACTAGGTAGACTTCCACTTATTAGAACCCGAGAAATGTGAAAAGGGTCCATATGAGGGACAATTTGTTGGTTGCTTGGTGTCTTTGTTTGATCCAAAATCCGCATAACTGTATATTAAATATAAGCTGATTAGCTACAATTGTATTCCTTTCCACATGAGTATAAACGTGTGTGTGTTTTCTCCACAGCCCTGCTGTCGTTCACACTGGTGCACTATATCTGTGCCTTTGCTGCTGTGGTTTTGTTCTATATATTCTACACACAGCCGGATGACTGCGCCGAGCACAAAGCCTTCATCAGCCTCAACCTTATCTTCTGCATCATTGTGTCTGTGGTGGCTATTCTTCCAAGAGTGCAGGTCATTATCACGCTCATTTGCTCTGCTTGTTTTCTTGCTTTTCTCTCTGAATGGATGTAAACAAGATAAAGCAGACAAATCATAATATCTGCACACCACATAAGCTGTATTACATTTATATAAAAGCATAATTAAAAACAATGGTTTACATTGTTGGTAACTGTGTTACAGGAGGCTCAGCCGAGCTCTGGCCTGCTCCAGGCGTCTGTCATCTCTCTCTACACCATGTATCTCACATGGTCTGCGATGAGCAACAACCCCAGTGAGTCTCACAATCTGATCACATGTCCATATGAGATGAATTTAATTAAATTAATTTTATTTTTTTACCTCTGAACTTTCTGATTCAATTTTAATTAATGAGAATTTAGTTCATAAGCACCCTCATCTCTGAAGATATATCAGAACACACTGTTAGGTGAAAAGGTGCTTATATGCACAATAAAAAAAATTTCAACTTTTAAGAATTTGGCATTAAGGTGATTAACACAGTGTAATCGAAGTTAAACGGATACAAAAAATGAGGGTAAACGTACCTATTAAGCTCACCAAAATATACATTAAGACATTTTTAGTGCACAACATATTGGTTTCAGTACAAAAAGTTATGTTAAAATAAAATATTAATCTCTCACACAAAAATAGTTAATTTTATTTTAAATGACAAAAGCATTTCAATTAAGATATAATAATTAAATAAAAAAAGTCTCTGTGCTCAATGGGTACATTTGTGTACCCTTAAACACTACCCGGATCCCTTTAAGCTAACGTCATGTTTTATAAAAAAATATTGTTTATTTTAAGGAAAATCTTTAAAGAATAATTGTAAACGTATATATCATAAATCTATAAGAGCATAAAGAGCTTAGACACTGAGCTTAATTGGAGCAGCAACATTTTTTTATAAATTGAATGTAATATTTATTAAAATGACAAGATTTGTTAAACAAAGTCTAGGTCATGTATTAACTTCATACATCTTTTAATATGTACAACTATTATTAACAATATCTATGAAATTATAAATAAAATTAAAATATGAAATCTTAAAAAATTACAGCACTGTAAAACAACATACCAGCAATAAACTATCAGTTTATAATATTATGGATGCAAAAGTACAAGCCAGTAGGGCTGTCAAAATGTCTTATTAGAATTTCATACTTAAATATGATCAAAATTCGAATTATATTCTAATTTAAAATGCATAATTTCAGTTCAAGAGGGTGCACTGAGCAAAATATTACTAATGCATGTTTATTCAAAGCATAAATAACACGACTACCTTTGAACATTTTTGAAAAATAATCTTTAACCATATATAATTAAGTTGCTTAAATCGTTTGAATCAAAAAAGCATCATGTGTTTATATACAGAGTTTAATAAAAAGCACGGAAAACCAATCACAAAGTTACTTTTAACTAGTGGTGGGCATAGATTAATTTTTTTAATCTAGATTAATCTAGATTAATCTTGGAATTAATCTAGATTAAAATGGCTCATTTGAATTCTGCCGAAGGCATTCAGAATATGTGTGCTACCCAAATAATGACTAAAAGTAAGTCTTTGAGAACGGGTTTCTCAAGCCAGGTGGCTGGCGCATTAGACCAGGGGCTCATCTCCTGTTTCCAAAATGCATCACAAACTTTAATCTCTTCCCGTCCCAATCCCACGAAAAAACTGGAGGAAAATCCCGTTCCACTCCCGGAAGAATGACTCCCATTCCCTCCCACTCCCGTGTTGTTGTTTTTTTGTTTTTTTTGCCGATAACTGTCAATTACAGTAAAAATATAGTACAGATCACAGCGTGCCCACCTTATTAGTTGAATAAAAACCCAAAATGACGTTTTTTGTTATTATATTGAACTGAAAGCCATCTTATGCACAGTGTTGCACAGATTAAATTTCATGTACATCATCCATGCTAACACACACGTCTTCTATTTTTATTTTTTAGACATTTCACTCTCTATAGATATATTTTTCAAAGACGGAGTTTCGAAGTTTCTCGCTCAAGTTCACATGAGACCTAAAGCGCATCCTGTTTGCTTAAAAGCGCAACGTTTCGTTGTTATTCTGAGTGCACACAAATAAACGTACTCTTTACAGATTCGAAAGATGTATTAGGCTACTTTTATCTGTATGACCAAAAATGACAAGGAGCAAGTGAGCGCACCGGAGCCTGTCCTGCAGCAAACGCGCTTCCACACAAACACTTCAATAGCGCACATTTCTCTAGGTTAACATCATATTGAGCGGCCATGTAAAGTTGCTACTACATACATCTTTCAGATGAAAAGCCATATTTGAGGTTGATGAATGATAGGTGAGCGTTTGGATGTCCTGCCCGATTGTATTACCACATAGACCAGCCGTTAACAATCTGTCCATCACGGACTGCGAGCCTCTAGTTCGAAGACTCGTTCTCGCCCCCTACAGTGCAATTCGGCTAGGTATACATCCACGCTAAAATATCAGGGTGAAAGTCATCATAGCTTGCGTAGTATAGACCCAGCTCCCAACCCAACTTTGAGAATAAATTAACGGCGATATTTTTTTTATAACCCGATAAGAGTCTCACGTTAACGCAGCACGTTAACGCCGATAACGGCCCACCACTACTTTTAACGTAACTTTTTTCATTTAAAAATATGAGATGCTGTGGAATGGGGAGAGACCCGTCCCGCCATTAACATTTTGAGACATGTTTTTTCAAAGTTGAACTTACAATAATTTTAAATGGCTTTCTAAATATCCGACTCTCTTTTGCGAGATGCGAGTGCAACGCTGATAGATGTCCCTCTAGAAAATGCACAAAATATGTGTTAATGGCTTGGTTCCAGTTTTGACAAACAACTTCATCTCCGCATTGATAGTCTCTTTTTCCACAGTATTTTGAATGAACAACGTATCCAGAGGGTTCAACTAGATAGGCTAAAAAAACCAACATTAAAATGCAATGAAGCCTACCTACATCTCCATCGCATCTCTAGTGTGCCACTGATAAGGCAGTCTGACAGACACATTTTTTTTATATATTTTTTTGACAGCCCTACAAGCCAGTAATGCCTGTGAAGTAATATCTTAGCGTAGCACATAGGGATGTTCATTTCGGTAAATTTTCCTAACTGT
>JAPDDL010000954.1:0-74564 GCA_027422435.1 Schizopygopsis pylzovi
AAAATAAAATGTATGTGTTTTAAAAAATAAACAAATGCCTATACTACTTAACTGGCCAACGGAGCGAACCAACCCCGTGACGTCACATGCGGCGGTACTGCAAGATGGCGGCGCGCTTGCTCTAAAACCTATAACAAAACATTCATCGTAAATTAAAGTGGAAAACCCTTTACTAAATAATGCAAACTTGGCAGGCTGCTTCACTTCCACGTTAAGACATAATTTATTGCCTTTCACAATGTTAGCCTACACAATGGGTGTATTGTTGTTATATGCAGGCTTATGTACACACTTAAGCAGCACATCTTATAAACATACATATTATGACACAATTAGACGTCCAGGGACGCGCGGAAAATATGAGCAGTTCACGGACAGATAACGTCAAAGACGTCAGTTAGACTTTAATTTTGGAACTTGTTTTCAACCATTACGGGATGTGTAGGAGGCGCGTCTTTTCAACGTCATTAAACGTCCACGTCTGCTGGGTTTCGAAACAACAGCAGTATCCATACTTTAGGATCGATCCGCCCACCGCAACCAAGCGCAGTGTGAATGCTTTAATCCGTTAACATGGGTGCGGAGGAAGATACGCCCCACAAACGGAGGAACGCATGATTCACACGTGCTCCGTCTCGTGCGTCACGTATTGACTCATTGTGCTTTCACACTGGACGCGTTTGCAGTCCGCTCCTGATCCGCGGCTGTTTACCACAAACACAATATGTATCCATTATTTTAATTTCCAACCCAAACGTTACTGAAAGTACTTTTTTTCAGCATTGTGATCCTCTTTCATCACAGTACAGTTACACAATCTTCCATAGACATATTCACATTTAAACTCAATTAATAGAAACAGCGTATTACATGCATTTGGCTATAGGTGTGCATAGTAAGTTGCTCAAGCAAGTGCAAACACATTTATACTTTTCACAAATATTTTACATGAAAACTTTGCACTGACAGAAACAGTCGCCTCTCGTGCCTACATTTAAATCTTAATTACAAACAGTCCTGCGGGTCTTAAAGAGCTTTCTTTTTCTACCTCCACAAGACACAAGTGCATATGTTGCCTTGTTTAAGTGCACTTTGATATGTTTTCAACGTAGCCTCACTCACTTCTCTCAACTCACACATTTAAACAACAAATGCTCTGATGTGAAGTGTACCCCTTCTTATCTCTCACTATCAGTGTCACATCCATAAAACTCACCATTAACCACATCATTCCTAGAAGTAGCCTACAGTCACAATTATTTGATGTGTTCATCAAATAATTTTGAGGCTAAAACAGAGGCTAATTTTGGAGCAGGTGCTTTTCACGGCAGGTCAGTGACACCCTGGATGCTTGGTCATGTGTGTTTATATATGTATGTATATGTGTGTGTTTTTCCTCCTCATAATTTATTAGATCTTTATGCATGTAATGTTTGATCATCTTTGTTGATTGTCAATTATGACTTCAGAAGCCAAAGATATCCGAACATAAACGGACAATAAAAGCCCTGCTATCTGAACAGAAACACGGGAAAGCTGCTGCTGCAGATCGGACATCTCAGCGTAATTTATGGGACTTAGTGTTATCATAAATAGCTATATTTTGATACCGATGCTGAAACATCTGACACGGTTCCATTACTCGTTTCCCACAGTATCTCCGGTTCACTGATACACGCTGCGTCTCGCTCTCTCCTGTCAGAGAGTCACGCGCATGCGCGTATGTGTCTACTTCACCATATCTACGCTGCATACAAGCTTCGGAGCTTCCAGTTTTAAACGTAACATCACTAACATTATTCGCAGGACAAAGTAAGTGTAATTCTTGACTTGTATTACTGGATGTAATGAATACTGCTGAAACTATAGTCTGTAATGTTGTTGGTGTTTCTGAAGTGTTGCTAGCATCGCTGCTTGTCTTGCTAATAATGGCAATATTCACTTAAATATATTTATGATGCTGTATAATATATCCTACATGTGTTATACTTTAATTTCATAATGAGAGCGTTGTATAATGTACCTTAAGTTGTTTATATATTGCTTTATATTCTGTTTACATCCAGTAATTATTAGTCTGCTATCCTCCCTTTAAGAAAGTTGTTGATATTGTTTAATTTGAAATGAGACTTTTACTGTAACAGTATGTAGACATTTCGTTGATTTACGTCTGTTTTATTGATTAATTCGGACACTACCTCCAATGTATGCTCCTGTGTGACTCCGTGGTAGAGCATTGCGTTAGCTGCGCAAAAGGTTGTGGGTTCAATTCCCAGGGAACACATGTACTAATGAAAAATGTATAACCTGAATATACTGTAAGTCGCTTTGGATAAAAGCATCTGCTAAATGCATAAATGTAAATGTATGAGTATGTGCAGGGCTGCTGTGATACCCTTCCTCAAATATTATGGAAATAAACTAAATTAAAACAACTATAGGGGTCAAATTATAACTTTAATAAAACATAAAAGTAAATAAATTAATTGTAATTAAATTGTATTATTTACTAATTAAAATTGTAGCTCTAAACAGTTACCTATGACTATTATTGTATTAATACAGTTGTCTGATTGATTTTATAATCTCAAGCATTCAGAAATCATGCAGAAGAAAACTAAGCAGTTTTACTACAAAAAACATGGTTCATTTTTTAAGGGTTGTGATGTTCACATGTTTTTTGTTGAAGAAATTATAGTGTCATCTATAACAAAAAGGGTTCTCTGCTTCTCTGTGTTGACCCGATCGTCACTCTTCTGTGTGTTAAACACATTTTATTACAGTGTTTCTCAACTGGGTCAAAAGTGCTGGGTATGCAGCCCAGAAGTGGGTCGCGAGACCGTTCTGAGTGGGTCGCGGATCGTATACAGCCAAAGAAACGACATCAACAACAAAAACATAATTCTAAATGCTTTTCTGATCCCAGACTTTTATTATAAAAGACGTGCATGAAAGCATTTGACACTTCTGTCAGATGTAGATTAAGTAAAGAGTGTCTGAGAAAAACCTGATTCAGTATCTGCGGTCAGATGAGACGTTGACAGGTTTACATTTATATTTATGCATTTAGCAGATGCTTTTATCCAAAGCGACTTACAGTGCATCCAGGTTATACATTTTTTGTCAGTACATGTGTTCCCTGGGAATCGAACCCACAACCTTTGCGCTGCTAACGCGATGCTCTACCACTGAGCCACAGGAACACTTCAGGTGTTCAGGTTTAATGTCAGTGTCATTAATCTATTGATATTTTCATAACTTATGAAATAAAAAGCCTCTCACCTCAGGAAAAAACTAACTATCCTGTCCTGTCAGATGTTGCTGGTAACGCGCACTCTTCTATAGCACGTGTGAACACAGTGCATTTGCATGAAGGTGTGACATTAATTCTATTCAGGGGATTTGGGGGGTTTCCACGTTTCATTATCAGTCTCCTAGGTGTTTTCATAACCCATAGATACCATGCTATTTTCACTTTGTGTTATTAGGCTATATGTTTAAATGAATGTGGCTCATACCACCTCAATGGTATTAACAAGAATGAGTTTGGGACTTAAAGTTTAATAATTTACTCTTATAGGCTGTTTATTCAGTCAACTTATTTTTTGTGAAATAAACTTTTTTTTTTAATACTATATATATATATGTATATATGAGGGAGTGGCCGTACTGAGTATGTGCATATATGGTGATGTAAATGACTCTCACTGATCATAATGATAGTGCTGTGTTAACACCATTAACCTCTACAGGTTTACCAAACCTGAATTTAGAAGATGAGGAAAATGTTAATTGAGCACAGTCACAGACTTCATCATATAATGAATGTTATGCTCTAATTATTTCATCTGAACATCAGTTTTTCTGAAATGTATTCTGTTAGACCAGTTTTGAGATGATGGTGTATTTTCGTCTTTGGATAATGATCTGTTAATTGATTTAGATGATTAGTATTTTATTTTGAAATGAACACATTAAAGTGAGTTATTGTACAGTGTAGAGAGCTTCATTGAGTTTAACTGAAGTTTGTGAGATCACGATTAACTAAGATGAGTGACAGTAATTTAATGATTATGAGGAAGTTTGCAAATGTGATTTTGATTTTGATGTAAAAAAAAAATTGATTTAGATTTTGATGTAAAAAAAAAATTCACTTAATATTAACTAGTTTATTGAACATTAAGTGAATTTTTTTTTACATTCTAGCAGAAATTATACTAACAAATTACAGTTGAACTTAAAATTAATTAGTTGGTAAAATAAAAATATAATTTGGTCATTTTTAAAACCCCTTCTTGAATCAGGCATGTGATTGGATAAAGCCAAAAAGAAGGAAAACTGGACACTTTGAGCAGAAAATCTGAATATTATTATTATGATTTCTGAAGATCATGTGACACTGAAGACTGCAGTAATGATGCTGAAAATACAAATCAATCAATTACACTTTACTATATATTCACATACAAAGCATTTATTCAAAACTGTAATAATATTTCACAAAAGCACTGTTTTTGTATTTTTTTATTGCACAAATAAATTCAGCCTTTCTGAGCAGAAGAGACTTATTTTAAAACATTAGAACATATTACAGATATTCTATTTATTAATAGAGCTGTTGTAATTATTATTATCATGATTATTGTCTTTTTATTTTATTTCACATTTATGAATGTTGATGGGTTTTTCTCAGCTTTTATTTTCCCGCAGGAAGACCTCAGTGCTTCTTTTTGTTGACAACAGCAGATTTATAAATGATTCTCGTTATGAATATGTGAAGATGTTTGTTGCCACTATCCCAGTCACATCCATGGCTTGTAAAAGCTCATTACTGAGCGACTGACGAGTTTCACCGTTTCATCTTTGAATCCTGGCTAATGAGCTCGTGCAGCGCTGTTTGAACACATGCTATCCGTGCGTGTATTATAAAACATAACATTCAGCAGTTCATTTAATAATTAAGACCATTTCGTGATTTCAATCATACAGAAACCAGCAACAGCCAGCCTTCCTCTTCTCACCGAAGACGTGATGCAATGCTGAACAGTCTCGCTGTCGGTGCTCGTGGTGTTTTGTGCATCTTTCTCAGACAGATCTGATGTTTCCTCACAGATGTTTAAACGCTAAACACTTCTCACATGTTTGCTGCATTATAAAGAGTGCACGCCTCTCGCTCGACGCTGGTTGCTATTTGATCATGTCTCCAAAAATATAATCGTTCGGTTCAATTTATTCAGTGTTTTCTCTTAGGCCGAACACTGAAAGAGCTTTGTTTGTTATTTTCGGCTGAATAATGTCGGTTACTGAACATTCGGTGCATCTCTAGTATTTACTTTAACTTCTCCCGTAATATCAATGGTTTGTCTTATTTCAGATGCGGATGAAATTATAACAACAGTGGCTGCATATCCTACAAATATTTAATTGTTTGATCAAAATTATTGCTTGGGACAATTTAGTAATCACTGGATTTTGGTAGAGACATACATTCTACTAAATACTATACGCCCTTGGATTATAAAGATTTTATATTTAAATAAATCTGAAAGGTCATCTAAAATCAGGTCATTTAGCAGAAATGCTGGATTAAAAAAGTAGAAGAGAAAGTAGTTTTTTTTGGGGAAATGAAATCTGTTTTGTTGAAGCTGTGGATTTGCTACACATAACTCCCCCACTTTTAACAGAACACAGAATTAATTTCCCCACAGAACTGGAAAAACAACTTTCTCTTCCACTTTACGTATAATTACTTTTTCTTGTTAATCTCAGTGCTGACATTTAGTTTCAGCAGTGATGCACATGCTGAGAGACGAGTGTCTCAAAGGTTACGGCTGTAAGCAGTGGTGTAGTCTAGTTTTTGTAATGAGTAAACTGTGTTTTTCCCTCCAAGCTTCATACTGACCCGTCTCAAAAATACATCCCATAAACACCACCACACTCACTAAAGCATTCAGTATGCATCTACATATAACTGAGAGCATTCTGAAAGACTGCTTGTGTTTTATCAACATTTATTAAAAGCAACACAAGACTTTAACAGCTAATAACATGTACAGACTGCACTGTTTAGTGTTCATCATCTAACTCAGCCAGTTACTGTAAGAGCTACGTTCATCCTCAGGTGTTATATGAATATGTCCCTGGAGCACAGGTTTTATCAGCTGGGGATGTTTAATGCACATCTAAGTGTGCTTGTTTTTAACTCTGTAGCCTGTCTTTCAGTCCACAAGGCTGGCCAGTAGTTCTCATCTCTCTCATCATCTGAAACAAGGAGATATTTACCATTGTATTGGGTTTACTGCTGTACACAGACACACACATACACCGTATCTAAGCTATCTCTCCCCTTCTCCCGCATGCATTGATCCACCACACTAACATTAGTGAAGTTAATAGCTAGTTATGTTGGCTTGAGAAAACGATTTCAATGTTTTATTATTCTTGGACCGGATCTGTAGTTTGTTGCTTTATCTTTTCTAACTGATTAGACTTACAGTTTTTGTATTATTAATGATCAATATTTAAAAATGTAGCATAGACTTACATTGGCTGAGCAAATATTGCCTCCTATAGAGGACAACTGCAATCCACTACAGAGAGGCGCAGGATAAGAAATCTCTTAAATTTACAAATAAATGCATACATTTCTTTTCAAGCAAAGCTAACATATTTGTTTGTTATCAGGTCAGATTTCTATAATAATGAGTGTCCAGAGACCAGTGTGAAAGACGCTCGGGAGTCGGGACAGATGACCGATCCGGGCAATGCTGCTGCGTCATCACAAAAATGTCTAATTTGCATGTGTTTTTAAGCCTTGCTCATTAAAACATTCAAGCAATTTTACTCTATTTAAGCACAAGATCACATGAAATAACTCAATTCAGGGCTTGTGAGCTGTGTTGTGTGACACATGACTCATGAGCCCCGGCGCGTGTTCAGTTCCCCTTCTTCTGGCGCTTCATGTCAAAATACATGATATCATGCTGAATATCATCAAAAACAGGTGTTTATTACTCAAGTGAACTGTTGAGAAATAAATGGGATGGATCATTGGATTATTTTACCAGCTGCTGGCTGTATTTAATGTTAATCCATCAAACAAGAGAAACTCGTTCTTATATCCCCAATCCCCTGCTGTATATATGGTACATCTACTTACCAGGTAACGTTACGATAGCATCAGGCTCGTTTTCTGTAGTTTCTGTAATGTTCATGCCATCTGTTACAGCTGCAATAGGCATGTTTCATTACAGATTTGCGCATAACTTTGGTTATGAACAAGTATTGCAATATGATGACGTTTCATTAACCGATGTTATGCGACTAAAACTCTCGCGTTAAGTCATGGCAATGGATTTCGGCTACACTAGCCCTTATATTTAACCCTCTGCAGTAGAAGCCTGTCTCGTGTTTCCTTGATGACTAAAATACTGATCGTACAGATAAGAATAAGCTATCACCAATGTTACTTTTAAAAGTAATGCGTTACAATATTGCGTTACTCCCTAAAAAAGTAACTAATTACGTTACTTTTTATGGAAAGTAATGCGTTACGTTACTTTCACGTTACTTTTTAAATATGAGCAGGGCTTGATTGTTTGTTTAATATAATAAGTTATATTTATATCAAATATAAAAGTCTTTCACACCAAAAAGAGTAATGAATAAACCTCAGACTGAAGGACGAGTAAATCACGTCTGTACAGAAGAACACAGAAGAAGATCAACACTCTCAACAATAAAACAACATTGTTAGTTTATCTAAAGTCATTTTTGATTATTAATATGGTTGAACTGATCATCAAAGGTCAGCAGCAAACACATCGGTTAATAAAATGAGATTAGATATATTTGTGTTGTTTAACATATTTAATTATTGCAGGTTTGTGTCATATTCTGAGTTTGCATTTCAGTACAGTAAGATCATGTTCACACGGCGCACCGTCATCAATAAATGGGAAGAAATAACTCAGATATTTTCTAGTAAATTAAAAAGTAATGCGTTACTTGAAAAAAGTAATATTATTACATAACTCGCGTTACTTGCAATGCGTTACCCCCCCCAACACTGGTTATTGTTTGAAACTGCTAAGGGTCTGCTTTTATTTGTGTATAGTCATAATAACAACAAAACAATGTGCTTTTGTAAAATAAAGAAAATGAACAGTGTGCGTTCTCTGCCGTCTCTCTTCACAGACACGTAAATAAAACAACCTGAATCTCAAAGACATGAGAAATATATGTATAGAAACCTTGAAATGAAAAACTTACTTAAGAAATGAGTTTGTAGTTTCATCAGCAGAAGTCGGCTTCAATACTCAGCAAGGAGTTTGTAGAACGCTCTCTCCATACATCAAATAAAGCAGCAATAAGACTCTGACAGAAATCAGTAAGCTGTCATTACTTCGTTTCAGTATTCTGATTGGCTAAAGCATAGATACATTATAACATCGTCGAACCATAGCAGTCAATAACATATCTTCATTGATTATTCAATTCAAGATTATTTGTATAGCGCTTTTCACGATACAATCGTTGCAAAGCAACTTCACAGGAAATTAAGTTTCTAAAATAGATTGATATTGTAGAAACTCAATATAATTAACTTATGGCAAAATTTGGTTAATTCGGTATAATCGCTGATGGTTGGCATCATCTCTTCTCAGGTGTTCGGTCATCTCGGATCATTTAAGGGTTGGATCCAGACTGAAGCTTGTGTAATTATGGGATGTTAATCCAGAAACAGAGAAACAAATAAAGCGTAGCAGTTGTTCCATACAGGAATAACTCTGGATGAAATTATCAGTTCAACCCAAGCTAAAGCATAATAATGTGTGTTTGATCAGATATACCTGCAGTACTAGATTATGGGATGCATTATATGAATGCCTGGCTAAAGAGATGTGATTTAAACAGAGAGAGTGTTTCTGAACCCCGAACGTTATCAGGAAGGCTATTCCAGAGTTTGGGAGCCAAATATGAAAAAGTTCTCCCTCCTTTAGTGGACTTTGCTATCCGAGGTACTACTAAGTAAATGTGTGTGAGTTGGTTATGAAGGGAAGGCCCTGTGTGTGAGAAGCATGTTACATTTCCTAACCCTACTTCACTGTAAGATTACAGAAATGATTAAAATCATTAAATTCATAGAAAGATAAATATCGATTAGTAACTGATCATAATCATTCAAACGGATATAACAAAAAACAAAGTGGGGGATCCACGCTGATCCACTAACTGATTTCTGTGAGAAGTCAGTGGTAACCGACTCTTTTTTTGTTTTTTTTGCCCATTCAGAGGAAAGTAAGTCATGCTGGTTTGGAATAACATGAAGGTGAATAAATGATGACAAAGTGTTAATTCTGTGTGAACTATCCATTCAAAGACTAAACTGGACTGATGCAAAAGTAAGTTATGGCTCCTTAAAACAGAAAGAGATCTTAAACCAAGCATCAAACATTATGCACTATGATGTGTAAATGTTGAAGTTTTATGTTATTTTAATAATTACTGTTTTTCAAACCTTTACAGTACCTCACTCACCCACTTTTCTGTTTGGTCTAGATATGGGAGTTTTACCTGCAAACCCATGTGAAATTGCTGTATGATTCATCTGGTATTTATATAATATATTTCCCTGATATTCGTCACATACTCAATTATACAGAATATAATCAGTAGTGAAATGTAAGTAAAAATAAAATAAATGCAATTTAGAAATTAGTTTTTCTGAAAGCCATCTAACACCAATCTCTTTTTCAGATCCATGAAACAAAAAGCACAAAAGGACCTCCTCAGCACCAGAGATGATTCATTTAATTTCGTGTATATTCTATCATCTATCAAAACTGCTTCTTCTGTTCTTCGTGAACATTGTGCTTTGTGTGGCATCATGTAAAAATGCAGAATATGAAATTAATGGAGAGTGTTGCCCAATGTGTGATCCAGGTAAGTCTTGAATAAGACTGCTCTTCACTCATACCCACAATAGATACTTAAAGAGTCATATGATACTTCTTCATTACAGGCTTTAAACTGTATCATTCATTATTACTGATGAACAACTGTAAGATGCTCGTTAAATAATCTTCTATGTTTGGACTGATGTGGCCAGGGCCTTGTTAAAAGTAAACCTCCACCAATCTGGTATTTCTCTGTGGGCTATGCCAAGTAGAGCGTGCTCCCATTGGCAGAAATTACACGTGTGGTACATTCCCTTCATCTGGTTTAAAAATAATATATAGAAACAACTAGGGCAGGCCAGGCGTTGAATTACAGTGTGAAATCTATTTATATAATACACAGTTTTATTTCTGAATATCATTGGACAAATTGATTTTTCATTATACGTCACTTATACATTATATTGACAGATATTATTATAGTCACATAATCCATAAATATATTTCAAGGTCTAGGTTAGTGGTTTCCAAGATGGACGATGGTTTGGAATCGCTTATCTATCCATCATTGCATTATACACAACATGACTCCAGTCTAGGGTCGGGTATTGATGCAGATTTCTTGATTTATTTCGCTTTGATTCTGATTTGCAAACATTCACAACTCAGATATCCCTGAAAATAGGCATGAAGTAAAAAAAGAGGTCAAAAACCAACATTGGGATTGTTCATAACAAGATCCCGATTAATTAGAAAATGTGTACCCAGCATCATTACAGTCTGATTATTTGATTATTTATTCTAGACAATTTTTTTAATCAGAAAAATATTCATTGGCCAAATGTACACACACAAACATTTAGTCATTTTGCAGACGCTTTTATCCAAAGCGACTTACAGTAGGGGAATACATAAAGCGATTAATCTTGAAGAGGCAAACAAACAGAGAAAGTGCCCCTAACACCAAGTCTCAGGCATTGTTCAAATAAGTACAAGCTAGCAAGGGAAGGAGAGAAAGAGAAAGATGAAGATTTTGAAAAAGTTATTTTTTTATGATGAAGTCAAGTAGAGTTGAAAGAGATGAGTTCAGTTGTTGCTTGAAGATTGATAGGGATCCAGCATTCCGGATGTGGGGGGGAAGATCATTCCACCAGCCAGGAACGGTGAAAGAGAATGTTCTGGAGAGTGATTTTGAGCCTCTCTGTGATGGTACCACGAGGCTTCGCTCACTAGCAGATCTCAGACTTCTGGAGGGGATGTAGATTCGTAATAGTGAGTGGAAGTAGGAGGGGCTTCTGGAGGGGATGTAGATTCGTAATAGTGAGTGGAAGTAGGAGGGGCTTCTGGAGGGGATGTAGATTCGTAATAGTGAGTGGAAGTAGGTGGGTGCTGAGCCTGTGGTTGTTCTATATGCAAGCATCAGTGTCTTGAACTGGATGCGAGCTGCAACTGGTAGCCAGTGCAAAGACACAAAGAGAGGTGTAACATGGGCTCTTTTGGGCTCGTTGAAGACCAGTCGTGCAGCTGCATTCTGAATCATTTGTAGAGGTTTGATTGTGTTTGATGGAAGTCCAGCCAGAAGAGCATTGCAGTAGTCCAGTCTAGAAATGACAAGGGCCTGGACAAGAAGTTGTGCAGCATGCTCTGTCAGAAAGGGCCTGATCTTTCTGATGTTGTGTAGTGCACACCTGCAAGATCGAGCAGTCTTTGCAATGTGCTCTTTGAAGGTCAGCAGATCATCAAAGATTACACCAAGATTTCTGACTGAAGCTGATGGGGTAATTGTTGCTGAACCTAACTGAATCGTGAAATCATGCTTTAGAGTTGGAGTGGCAGGGAAGACAAGAAGCTCAGTCTTTGCCAGGTTGAGCTGTAGGTGATGTTCTTTCATCCATGCCGAGATGAGCCTGAGATCCGTGCAGCTACCGTTGGATCATCTGGTCGAAATGAGAGATAGAGCTGTGTGTCATCAGCGTAGAAATGGTAGGAGAAGCCATGTGCCTGTATGATGGGACCCAGTGATGTAGTGTATGTGGAGAAGAGGAGGGGTCCAAGAACCGAGCCCTGGGGAACCCCAGTGACCAATTTATGTGCTTTGGATACCTCCCCTCCCCAGGCCACCCTGAAAGACCGACCAGTGAGATAGGACTCAAACCAGCGAAGTGGAATCCCAGTGATATCCAGTGATGAGAGGGTGGACAGGAGGATCTGATGATTGACAGTGTCAAAAGCGGCAGACAGATCCAGCAGAATGAGGACTGATGATTTGGGATCAGCTTTTGCAATTCGCAGGGCTTCAGTGACTGAGAGTAGCGCAGTCTCAGTTGAATGGCCACTTCTGAAACCTGACTGTTTAGCATCCAGTTTGTTGTTCTGTGAAAGAAACAATGTGACCTGGTTGAGGACAACTCGTTCGAGTGTTTTGGCAATGAATGGAAGGAGAGAGATAGGTCTGTAGTTTTCTATAAGAGAAGTGTTTAATGTAGGTTTTTTGAGCAGTGGGGTTACCCGAGCCTTCTTGAATGCAGTGGGGAAGATGCCTGTGAGGAGAGGTGTGTTGATAATGTGTGTGAGTGCTGGTAAGAGTGCGGGAGAGATTGCTTGGAGAAGGTGTGAGGGGATTGGGTCTAGCGGACTTGTAGGACGGCTGGAGAGGAGAAGTTTGGATACTTCCGCCTCAGTGAGGGGACAGAAGGAGAAGATGGGAGTTTGAGCAGTGGATCTAGTTGGTTGGAGGTCCTGTGTGAGTGGAGGTGAAAACTGACTACTGATTGCTTTAGTTTTCTCTGTAAAAAAAGTTGCAAAGTCATCAGTTGTGGTAGAAGTGGTGGGAGGTGGTGAAGGCGGACAGAGGAGAGAATTAAATGTTCTGAAGAGATTACGCACATCTGGAGCACTGTTGATCTTGTTATGGAAATGTGACGATTTGGCAGTGTGGACTTCAGCGGAGAAAGATGAAAGAAACGATTGATACATACTCAGGTCCGACGGATCGTTTGATTTTCGCCATTTTCTCTCTGCCGCTCGGAGTCTGGTTCACGAAGAACATCAGATAACCAGGGGTTAGAAGGGGCAGTTCGTGCTGGCCTGGGGGAGAGAGGACAAATGTCGTCTAGACAAGAGGTTAAGGTAGAGCATAAAGTATCAGTAGCAGCATTCACACCCAGAAATGAGAAATGTGTAGGTGAGGGAAGAGAGGAGGATACTACAGAGGAAAGATGGGAGGGAGAAAGGGAGCGTAGGTTTCGTCTAAAAGTAACCGGTAAGGGGGTTGGTGGCACCCGGGTAGCAAAGTGTAATGTGAATTTAATGAAGAAATGGTCAGAGATATGTAGTGGTTGTACCAGAATGCTATCTGCAGTACAATCGCGTGTGTAAATTAAATCAAGTTGGTTGCCTGATTTGTGAGTGCTAGTAGTGGTAAGGCGTTTGAGATCAAATGAAGCTAGGAGCAAATGAAAGTCTGTAGCATAAGGCTTTTCTAGATGAATGTTGAAATCACCAAAAACGAAGAGTGGAGTTCCATCCTCCATGAAAGAGGACAGCAACCCGTCCAGCTCACACTACAACACATACACACACGGAATTTGTTGTGGCGTTAGACATATACTTAACATAAAATCAAGATACAGAACATAAGAAACATACCAAAAAAAAGTCTACACAGTTTATAGAAATATACAGACATACAATAAAAATAACCTATACAGTTACAAATACATGTACATATGGCATGTATAAATAATGAGTAATAAGTGTGCTGGCAATTTTTTTCATATTGTCTAGGAAAGCGAGTTTATATACATTGTGATGAGTACTCAAGCACAACATGTATCTCATGCCTCGTGAAGACCTTCACTAATGCCCCTAATGGACTGACAGAGTGTCTGCACTGTTCTGTCTGTGATACAAGTGAGTCTTCGTGGTTTCATGCTTTCAAATATATTGTAATTGTTTTTCTCTAGCTGCCAGGTTTTCTACAATTGACTCATTTGTTTGATTTCTTGTCAAAGGTAATGGGCTGAGAGTAAAGCATGCATGTACATTAATATCAGATACAGTGTGTGGACCTCTGCCAGGTTATTACTGTATAGACGTGCTCTCCAACTGTAAAAAGGCCATTAAACATTCATCCTGCTCACCTGGACAATACATCAACCAAAGCGGTCAGTCTTTTATCAGTCAAACAGCTTTAATATACATCCTTAAAAAATGAAAACAATAATTCTTTATATTAAATAACTAAATTGTGGAAATATGCATGTTGTTCCAAAGCAGCTGTACAGTTTATTGCACCTGGGGAAAGTAGGATGTGGTTCCTCATGATAGACATTGTGATTATGCTGATTATTAATTAGTTATGTGAAGACTCATTTAGTGTGTCAGATGCTATACTGAATATGATGAATTATCTGTGAGACCGGTCACTGATTTTATTGCTCATGTACTGAGACTGTTTTTAATTGTGTTTGTATAGGAACAGAATATAGAGATACAGTGTGTGATGACTGTTCTGCCGGTTCATATTCAGATGGTACATTCTGTAAATTGCATACAAAGTAAGTATTAATATTTTTAAACACTGACATCTTCTTAAATAAAATGTATTGTTTTATAATTTGCTTCAGTAGATTTTTTCTCACAAGAGATATATTTGTAGTTCAACTTGAGTACTGTACCTCTCTCTCTCTAACAGCTGTGAATCTCTCGGCAAATTAACAATGAAGGAAGGAACCGATACGACTGACGCTGAGTGCAGTAATAGAGCACGTTCTTATTTACTGCCACTGATTCCGTCTGGAGCGTGGTTGCTGTTGCTCTTTACTGTCATCATTGTAATTATTGTAAAGAAAAAAAAAAGAAAACCAGTGGATTAAATCGAGTTACAACACAAGATTAGGGCCTGTTGTAATGCCAGCTAGGCATGAAGACACACAAGACCATGGAAAGCAGCAGCTTTTTCATAATTTGTCATTATGAAAAATGCCCAAAAAAATTGGCTTTGCCCCGCAAGAACAATTTGATTGGTACAGCCGCCGGGGGCGTGCTGAAATCTGTCTGTTTAAAACTGGGCAACAGTGCCAGATCGCTCTCTCTTGCTTCACTCTGATCCTCGCGCCTCAACTTGCTGCTCGCTGACAATCCGGAAGCTGGACGCGGATCTCTCGCCTCACCATCGGCTGGAGAGACCATCCAAGGCTTTGTAAAGCCATAACACCACAGAGCCAGCAACAAACAGCCTCTGCGCTCTAACACAGCTTCCCGGTGACATCACGCAACAGAAAGGAACCACGTGCTCACAAACAAAACCACGAAGAAACAGCGACGCGAGCCGGCGGAGATTTCCAGAGCAACACGTTGGCATCCGAGACAAAGGATCAAGCAACACGTGGAACGAATAAGACATCCGACCTGCTTAATCGACGTAAAGCAAGTATTTCAAACAAAGTCTCTATTACTGAACTGTGAATTGATCTGAATGCAGGAAAGAGTACAATTCTCTTCGTGATCTTCCTTTTGGTTTAAGTAGGGCTATATTAACCTTCTGAGTTCACCCGCAAAACATCTGTATGTATGTGTGTGTGCATGTTTGTGTTTTTAGTAGTTCATGTTAGTAGAATAGCAGGTAGCAATAAAGCTTGTTTCATTTTATAAAGAATTGTCTCTTGAGATGTGATTTTTCTAGTTCAAACTCATGACAAAAAGATAACGTTACCTCACTCAAAGTTGAGAGATTATTAATCTCATTTTATTGTGATCGTTGGCCACGAGGCAAGAGAAACGAAATTGATAAAGATATACTGATGTTAATGGTCGCTGGACGAGTCGTTAATAAAGTATAAATCATAAGTTAAAGATTAATATCACTTTAATCAAA
Source organism: Schizopygopsis pylzovi (assembly GCA_027422435.1). NCBI lineage: Eukaryota > Metazoa > Chordata > Actinopteri > Cypriniformes > Cyprinidae > Schizopygopsis > Schizopygopsis pylzovi. The sequence goes on from JAPDDL010000954.1 coordinate 15,778, forward strand.
GCAATATTGAATCTTTAATAAATAATTCCCCGGAGCTGAAATAATAGCTTCGTTTTAATTATGCTACACTGTAAACGTTGTTTTTAATAATTGAATGCTTTTAAATAGTAATTACTATGTTTCTACTATATTTTTTCATGAGCACCAAAATCAACTTGTTTATGTAGATTAAACTTGTAGAAATGCCAGGCAACATAAAAAAGTGTAATCTGTCTGCTAACATGACAGTGTGTTTTGAAATGTTAAAAACATCTTGAATGCTGCTAAAGATAAAGTTGAAATGGCTCTTTCCGTGGAGGACATTGATATCTACCTATTCGGAACCATGATAACAGGTATTTTGCTGATTGGATTAGGCTTTGCCCTGGGTTATCGAAGAATTCAGAAAACGGGAACAGCTGTCCAAAGCCCCACAAGGCTCCCCGTATGATTGAAGCTGTGGAAAGAGCGGTCAGCATTGAGCACTGAGACTATAATCGCAATATGGATTCTACCAAGGAGAAGTTCACAGCTTTACAAAGGGAAATTGATTAAAATGAGACCAAAATGGACAAAAACGGACAGAGAGTAGCCTGCAAAAATTGGAATGTTTACTCGTCCCAAAGACAAAACAATCTTATCTTTTTCTGGCTCCCCTACAGTGGCCTTGGCAAGGCTGTTGCTCCAATCTACCCCGGGTGTGCAATGCAGTTAGACGCTCTTGCGTTCCTCCCCCACCCTACAGACATTACACCCTGTTACATTACAGACATTGCCCCCCCCCCCCCCCCCCCCCCCCCCCCCCCCCGACCATTCGCCTCTGTTCGCTTCGATCCGCTGGCCTGGTCAAGCGGGTCTGACCAGCGCCGGATCAGTGGCTGCGGGATCAGATGGCTGCTTGCTGGGCCGGATTCACTTCCCCTGTGGCTATGTCGTGTATGTGCTTTTGTGTTGCTGAGGTGTTTTTCCTGTTCTCACACTGTACTCCCCAAGGAGCATAGTCTGGGAGTAATTTTTTTCTCCTCACTTTCCTCATGTAAATGCTGTATTTTTCTTCAATTCTACTTGCATTTCACTACTGATTATACTTGTATGATTGTGTATGTGACAAATAATAAAGAACCTTGAACCTTGAACCCTTGAAATTATATTAAACTGTCCAAGGTAATGAGCACATTTGTTAAAAAAAGAGAAATGTTGGGAGGTTGTATCAAAGTATAGCTCTGTAGGTTAGTACATATAAGATACATAAATGTAGTTTCATTTGTCTGAGTACAAGGTTTTATCTTTTCAATTTTGCACTCTATTTTGTCCTACTTCCCTAGAATTACTGAGCTGTTACTGTTCTTGACAGTATTGATAAAGCAAATGTTGTTACTGCGTCGAAACACTAAGGGGAAGGCCTTCAGCGATACCATGCTCTGAATCATGTGTGTAATCAATACAAATGATGGGCAAGACGTCATGGGCGGGTGACGTAATGACCAAGAGGTTAAAAAGCACGTGGGGTGCAACTTCTCGTAATCCCCAGAATTTGAGTCAGAGTGGCGCCGCCAGGCCGAAGACGGATCTGCGGACCGTTATTCTCACTGGATAGTCTTCGGCTAGAACGTCCTGATGCCATTGGCCCAGGGATTTTGAGGGCCAGTCTCTCTGGGGAAGGGCGGTGTACACCGCATCACACGGTGACTGTCTCTTCAGTTCCCTCAGGAAGTCAGTCTGCTAACCCTGCCAGTGTTCCAGGAAGCAGCGGTCTCCAGCGAGCACTTCTCTCAGTCTCTTCCACCCGGAAACGTAGCAAAGCTGAGAGGCTCGCCGCCCCTTTGGGGGTCTCTAGAGCAGCTAGAGCGGCCATCCCCTGCCGGTCCTCCGCTTCAGGGCACCGAGCTAGCAGCTATAAGTACACCAAAGGCCAGTCTTGAGAGAATGTTCCCTTAGTAGACTATTTGGCAGTGTGGAAACTACAGCCAAATGTGTCTCGATGGGTTATGCACACTATGGAACAAGGCTATCGTGGCGCTCTGCCGGCGCCTTTCAACAGGGTCACTCCCACGCTGGTGGGTCCCGAGCAGGCTCTGGTAATGGAACAGGAAGTGAGCACTCTCCTGAGGAAGGAGGCCATCGAGGTGGTCCCTCCTCTAGACAAAGAGTCCGGATTCTACAGCCGTACTTCATTGTTCCTGGGAAGGATGGGGGTTGCGTCCTATTTTAGATCTAAGTTAACCGAACCGCTGAAAGTTCAGGATGCTCTCTTCGAGTAGGTTGTGTCTCAGACCAGATCTGAGGACTGGTGGTCACAAGCGATCTAGAAGATGCATACTTCCCTTCTCCATACTTCCCCATCACATGAAGTTCCTGAGGTGTGCTTTGGGGGCAAAGCTTATCAATATCGGATTCTTCCCTTCGGCCTTGCACTCTCCCCCCGATTAGCTCATCAGAGCGGATGGCGGTTTGGCATCGAGGTGTCGTTCTCGCTCACTTGAAAGATTTGGGGTTAAGACTTAACGTCAGAAGAGTGTGTTTCTCCAACCGCTTATCTGGGCGTGGTGTGGGATCCGACCATGATGCAGGCATGTATGTCCCCTACTCGGATTGAGTCAATCCTCACGTCAGTCAAGATAGTAAGAGAAGGCCGGTCACTTACTGTCAAGCAGTTTCAAAAACTGCTGGGTCTGACGTCAGCTGCGTCCAATGTGATACCTTTTGGCCTGCTGTATATGAGACCCCTACAGTGGTGGCTCAAGACCAAGGTCACGCGGCGATGCCTACGTGCCTTAGACATGTGGAGGAAACCCTTGGTTTTTGTCTCAGGGCCTGGTGCTGGGAGCTTCTTTTCGCCGCTTAACGCTAGCGATGGATGCATCTCTCACCAGTTGGGGAGCGATCATGAGTGACCACCCTGCCCACGGTCTGTGGAGTGGTCGCCATTTCACGTAGCACATCAACTGCCTGGAGATGCTGGCCGTGTTTCGAGCGCTCAAACACTTTCTACCAGACCTGAGAGATTACCATTTGTTGGTGCGAGCAGACATCCTGTCGAGGCAGGGGCTGAGGCCCGGGGAATAGATGCTTCACCCTGAGGGGTGAAGCAGATATGGAGAGTTTGGGCCAGGCTTCGTTTGCGACTCGTCAGACACCATACTGTCCCCTCTGGTTATCTCTGACTCATCCAGCTCTACAGGGGCTGGATGCTATGATACAGACTTGGCCGAGGCTTCGTCTGTTTGCCTTTCCCTGATCACTCTGCTCACAGGAGTTCTAGACAGAGTGCGCTGGGATGGGGTCTATCTATTGCAAGGATTTGCAAGTCTGGCGGCGTGGATATCTCCTTCCCCTAGCGTTTCGACGCAGCTCGAGGTTCCAGGTTATGTATGTAAATATGGTACCCCGAGGGAACGAGACGCTGCATCGCAGGGCCATACATTCGGCATCCCTAATAGAGCTATGCTTCATTCCTAGAAGCTAACGCTGGTTGCACCCCACGTGCTTTTAAGCCTCATGGTCATTACATCACCCGTCCATGACGTCTTGCCCAGCGTTTGTACTGGTTACAGAGCATGGTATCACTGAAGGCATTCCCTCTAGGGAACCATGGTTACATACGTAACCTAGGGACGTTTATTCACATCCTTTCTCTCTCATTACATCCGACAGAGTTACTTTATCGAATGTTCCCCCATTCATGAGTAATGATATTTTAATGTAATTCATGAGTGATGATATTTTTAGTCACCAATTTAAAAAATCCCGATAAGTACTGAATCGCCTCTTTTGGAACAGATCTTCTCCTTTAGGCGCGTTGTATACATGGTAGTTCAAGATTACCCTGAGTTAGACCTGTCACTCAAGTTTCGTGTTGATGGCTTTGAGTATGTTCTCTTTGTCACAACCACAAGAACAAAGTATAACTGCAAGTATGTCTAATAGTACACTGTGTGTACTGACTATATATATGTGCATTCTGCATATCTGTGTAAGTATGTATGTACTGTCTATATGTAAATTGTTTCTGCACTGTCTGGAGCATGCTCTCAAGAATTTCACTCACCAAGGCACACGTGCTGTGGTGATGTGAGAATAAAATTGATTTGATTTGATTTGAAGTGTTTTGGGTGTGGGAAAGTGGGACATCTCATTAAGAATTGTCCCGATAAATTGAAAGAAGCGGAAGGTACTGGGGAAAGTGATGGCAATATCGCTTTTGTTGTTTGGATACCTGTATGGATATCGCTTGTGTTGTTTAATACCTATTATGCAGGTTATTTAATACCTGCATAACATGTGTAGTATATCAAGGACCGAATCAAACAAATCAAGATTCGATCCAAGCATGGTTGAAACATGAGGAGCCGAATTCCACAAGACAACAGCAGGAAGACATAAATCAGACCCCCAGCCCGTCTGAATACACCCTGCAACAGGACAAAGGATAAGGCTGAAATTCCTGGGTTCACAAAGACTGTAGAATCATCTTAAAAGACTTTCATTCTCATTGTTAATGAAACTAATCATTTCTATGCATAACTGCATATTATGTATGTGACCCACAAATTTGACTATCTTTGTTTTAATCATTGTGTTTGTCGTGCTTTTAATTAGTATTGATTAGCTTAAGCCTTAAGGATTAATGTCATGTTTGATATGTATGAGTTCGATAATTATAGCTCTAAACATTTCTTCAAAGTGATTCTTTGTCAAATGTATCATATTCTGGTTATAGAAATCACATTCAAAAGGATACTTTGCAAGAGAATGTAAAATTCGGGCAATGTGACTGACCATGACGTTGATTTATTGATTGGGTGGAGCAACAAAGCAGCAGCCAGAGCCCAGCATAGGATCTAATTGGTCAAGACAACCATTGGGGGTGGTGTCAAAAGGCCGAGGTTAAATACCCAGGACACACTTCTCCCCACCGTCTTGAATTCCTCTCTCTTGAACGCTCTCTCTCTCCCTGGAAAAATGAACTCTCTTGAAAATGCCATCTAACTATCTCTCCAGCCATGTGCTCTGGCCCACCAGCCAGTTGCTACCATGATGAGAAGAAAAGCCACCTAGTCTCTTTACATCCTTTTATTCTTTTACTTTAGTTTATTTTTTTTCCGTTGAGTTCGTGTGCTAAGTTGCTTTTGCCAAGGACAACCAGCCCAAAAACTCTGCAAAACCAGCCAAGAACCAACGCCCACTTCAATGACTCCTGAACTCTAAGCCAATCAGCGACTTCGGAGGAAACCCTCTCCTGCAAAAAAAAAAGACGGAGGACAAAAGGGAATCCTTAAACACAAAAGCTGCAAGTACAAACCCCAAGATTCTTGCTGAGCTGGTGTCATTTTAATATAGATTTTAGCCTCATTGAAAACTCAATGCGAGTGTTAAATAAGTGATTGATGGTTTTTCAGGTTTATGCAATTGCACATATTGCTGTAAACATGGGATATAAAATTCTCATTCTCTTAATCTAATCCTTTCCTCACTTTCTCTCTTTCTGCAACGCGTGAATGTGTGAATGTTTGTGTTAATGTGTAGATTAGTTTACATGTCTTAGAGTTATATAAATAAAGTCTTGTTTATATTGAAAAGAGAAATATCTTGTGTTTTGTGCTCATAAGTTAATGTCTTAATCTGTCGATTTTGTTACTGTGCTATTTAATAGTGTTTTCACTATATTTTGGGATTTTAATATCCAGTGCAGAGTTTGTTATACGGCTGGTTCAGTGAATCGCCGTGAAACAGTGAGTCTGTTCAAATTCCCTATAAAATCATTAATGATTCCCTTTGAGCTAAATTGACCTGTTTCCCTTATAACAATATATATATATATATTATATGTTATCATTACACAGGTATTAAATATTTAGGAGCGTTTTTAGATGATGGTCTGACCCAGCAGAAAAACTGGGAAGGGATTTTTGAAAAACTAAAGGGTCGCCTTGAAAAAATGGAGATGGCTGATTCCAAACATGTCTTATAGGGGACGTGCTCTTGTTGTTAACAATTTGGTGGCCTCCTCCTTATGGCACAGGCTGGCCTGTGCGGACTCTCCAGTTCTTCTCTTAGATCAAATGCAAGCTATTCTTGTGCATTTCTTCTGGGACAATTTGCACTGGGTGCAACAGAGCGTTTTATACCTGCCTAAGTATGAAGGAGGACAAGGACTAATACACTTACAAACTAGAACTGCTGCCTTTCGGTTACAGTTTCTACAAAGACTTTTTGATGGTGCATCGGATTTTAGTTGAGAGCTGTTGCCTGCACTCTACTACAAAATTACGGGGGCTTTGGGTTGGATAAACATCTATTTCTGCTGGACCATTTGAAAATGGATTTATCTAAGATGCCATCTTTCTACAGGAATCTTTTTAAACTGTGGAGTTTGTTTCATACTCTAAAGGTTGAAATCTCATGTTGTCTCTCTATTGGCTGCTGGAGGACCCTTTGATACTTGGAGCCCGTCTGGATATATCTGACAGTTACAATTTACATGGACTCAGTTCTGCACTTCAGAAGTCTGGAATTACAACTTTGGGACAAATGTTAACCTTGGCTGGCCCAAATTTGGAGAATGCTGAGGCAACATCCCTGCATTTGGGCATTAAATCTGTTCGTATTGTTTCCATCTTTTTGTGTAAATTAAAAGCAGCACTTACAGCTGCGAAGGATCAAATGGTGAACGACTATCATTCTGAGGAGTTTTTTTTTTAAACATTGGGAATATTTATGGTTTGATTTATTGTCAGCTAAGGGTAAAACTTTGTATAGCGCTTGTTTTATGGCTTTTAACAAGAAAAGCAACTTGATACACCCTGGGGATCTTTTCTGGCTTTGATGAAACTGTAAAACCTGAGTGGAGATCCTTGTAGAAGCCACATTTATCTAAAAGGTTAGGGGACATACAGTGGCAAGTGCTTCATGGTATTTTTGCAGTGAACTCTTTTATTTCTATTTTAAACCCAGAAATTTGTTCTACATGTCCTTCCTGCTCCAAAAGATAAACAGTGTTTCATGATTTTGTGCAGTGTTTCAGGTTGAAACCTTTATTTGTGGTTTTAAATAGGCTTATTAATTGTTATTTTCTGCAGAGATATTTATTTTGAGTTTTAGGTACAGATGAAACATGAGATTCGCATCTCAATTACTGAATTTCATTTTGGGTGAAGCTAAGTTTGCAGTTTATATCAGTAGGAAAAACTAAATTGAGAAAAGGTCTTGTAAAAGTGTTGTTGACTGTTTTTTAACTTTAGTCAAATCAACAGTGTTGATTGATTTCAAGTTTTATAAAACTATGGAAGATTTGCCCAACTTTTGAAATGATTTGGTGCAATCAAGAAGCATTGTGTACTGTTTTTGAAGTAAATCTGATGTTCTCCTTATGGTGTTTTTTATATTTTAATCATTGATTGTATTGTCACTTATACCTTTTTTATTGAATTAAATTCTCTCTCTCTCTCAATATTTGAGAAAAAGGTTTAGCAATTTTTAATTATTGGGGGAACTAGCCCCTCAATGTCTATTGTGGTTATTGCCCTGAGCAGACATGAAAATATGTTTTCACCGTAAATATGAACTCACGATTGAATGTATGATGATACATTCAATTCACAGACTGGGATGCGAAAGAGTGCTTAGATCAGTGGTCAGACCTAACAAGCAGATACCAAAGTCTTATTTTGAGAAATACATGGAAATGCATTCGTTTAAAATGTTTAAGTTATAGGTTGCCTGGAGTCTGGGCAGGTGGGATGGTCTTTTGGGATTTATTTGATGAGTAGGGAGGTCTGTGAATTGGCTATTTGGGGAGAAGGGGAACCGTATAAGAGTTTGTGGAAAAATTGGATTCTGCTTAGATAACCTTTAACAGAGCTGATTTGTAGGTCTTTGTTGATGTTAAGGTGAGAGATGAAAGAGGTGATGGAGAGCAGGGGAACAGCAGGTTGTAAGCAGAGTGAAAAGTTTTAAAGCATATCCATGCTGTTAGGTAAGACTGGAGGGTCCTGGGGGAGACCGCTTGAACAATCGAATTGAGAGAAGCTTCAAGGAGAGGTCTTAGAGGATGATTTACGGGAATATCAGCTCTGATAAGGAGGTACTGGGGTTTGGAACGGATCCGCCTCTGGGGCCAACATTCAGCTATTCAGCTATTTGGGTTTTGGACCCGAAAATGTGTTTTGCAGTTATAATGAATTGGTCGCAAGCTGAAATCCAAATCAGGCATCTTAACAAAGGCATTAGCGTGGGTGAATGAGAACGGCCTTTGTTAATGCAGTGCACGGTAGCCTCGTTGTCGCAGTGGATAATGATGCTGGTGGAGGACCACTCTTTGCCCCACAGAAGGGCTGCGAAGAATGGGAGGGGGAATGGCGGTGCTGGGGATTGCACTGTTAGCGGTGGCATGCTCGTGCTTGGGAAAGCTTGGTGAGCGGAGGAAAGGTAGGGGAAGAGAGGGGGAATGGCGGGCGCCGGGGCTTGCACCGTGGTTAGCGGAGGCATGCTCGCGCTAAATGTGTGTGGTGGGGCTGCTGGTCATGGGTAGGGGAGAGGATTGGGAGTAGGGTGGTGCTGAGGCTGTAGGTGGCTCTTCGCTGCTAGCGGAGGTGTGCTCACGCTGAGGCTATGGCTTGTGGAGGCGAAGTCCGGCTCTTCACCGGGATGAGTTACGAGCTGACGCTCGGTGGCTCGAGGAGGAGGGTGGGGGCTGGTGGCTGCGGCATCCGGGGCGCGGCCCAGGCTTGCCGAAGGCCTTCTGCTGCGGCCGGAGGCCCGTCCCCCAGGGAGTGATGATTTGTTCTGGCCGTGAGTAAGGAATACTGTGGCCCTGGTGTGCATTAAACCCTGCTTTAGATGGAGGAGAAGAGCTTGAAGGCTCCCCAGATTGGAAAGAAGCATAGAGGGCGAGGAGATCCGGTTTGGTTGAACGACTTGGGACGATGACACTGGAGCTAGAAAGCACCTGGCATAGTACTGCCACGGTTCAATTTTCTGCGGCTGGAGCGTAGGAAATGGCTGACGTGTAGGAGGATGTTGTAGAAGGTGGCTGACGCCTTGAAGGTGGAGGTGATGGTGTGCCTCGGCGTCTGGAGGTATGAGCCGGTGAGGCGCGGAAAGGCCGGCGGCGCCGTGCTGCAGTCGTGGGCTCGATTATGAGATTATGATGTTTTGCGGAGCGCTGGTGAATTGGACAGCGGCTGAAGACGCAGGAGGATCCGCTGTGCCAATGCTGGAAGACGAGAGATAATGTAGGTAAGACTGCTTGATATTTATAGGGATTCTCGTTCGTGCTGATTGGATAGGTTGTATAATTACCTATGATGAATTGGCCTGCTGTTAATTATCTGTGCGTGCTCCCCCCAAAATGTCCTAATAAAACATCACTTAAGGAGGTATATGATATAACTGCTGCATGCACTGGATGAACAGACCGATGCACTGCAGTCCGCTCCGCTGGTGTGTGCGCCATTGCTTCTTTATCCAGTTTCATTCATTCACTTTCACTTTGTTTTTATGTGTGTGTGTGTGTGTGTGTGTGTGTGTGTGTGTGGGCATGTTTATGTGGTTTATGAGGACACAAATTTGTATAATGACATGGGTATGACATAGGTATTACAAGGAGAAGGTGATTTATGAGGACATTTTCAGTGTCCCCATAATTTAAAACGCTTATAAATCATACAGAGTGAGTTTTTTTGGGGGAAAGTAGAAATGCACCGTCTCCTGTGAGGGCTAAGTTTAGGTGTAGGGTAGGTGTAGGGCAATAGCACGTACAGCTTGTACAGTATAAAAACCATTACGCCTATGGAGAGTCCCCGTAAACCATAAAAACCAACATGAGTGTGTGTGTGTGTATGTGTGTGTGTGTGTGTGTGTGTGTGTGTGTGGTTTAAGTATTTCTTACATTATGAGGACACAATGTCCCTACAAAGATCGCAAAATACAAAATCCTTGTGGAGACATTTTTCATGGAACATGGAAACCCAACGTGTGTGTGTGTGTGTGTGTTTAATTTTCGAGTAGCTATTGTACCTTCTTAGTTTAGGTAAATAAATGTTGTACATTCACTCAAGTTCGATTCTATGTTTAGTGTTTGCAGACAAGCTGATTCTTGCTACATACTTTAATGCATTAGTACAGTAAAATTTGAGCTAATTTGCTACAATATTGAAAATGCATAAATAACAAACTTGTACCAATTGTGTTTACAGAAGATAGAAATCACATAGACTTTAAAATGCAAAATAAAAGGAAAAGCTTGTTGCATACCACAAAAAAAAATGTATAGACTGAATGCACTGTAAGTCGCTTTGGATAAAAGCATCTGCTAAATGCATACATGTAAAAACCATATCCCTCACACACAGAAAAATACACATAAGATATTGTCAGTCACAAAATTATCCTGATTAAATTGATATTATTCTCAATGAGAGGGCGTTTAGATATTTCAGATTTTTTATTTAATTTAATAATTAATTGAATAATCAGTTTGATTATAAACTGTTAATTTGGTCAACGCCAGAGGTATTTTAAGGTTCATAATTATAAGAAGCCCACATTTTTGTGATTATTTATTAAAACGCATGATAAACCTGCAATATAAAATACCATATGACCACATAGTCCATAAAATAGATATGCAACATTTCTAAAGAAAAACTAAAGCAAACTCATAACTGAGGCATATTATTCCCGCCACCCGCATATACAGTAACACTTCCTCCAGTCCCATATATTCATATGATATATAATGTCTGTCTTCATCTGGTTGTTCCACTGTATGTTGTTGTACAGTAACATTCATTGTACTGTAGACAAATAAAAGGGCATTTCAGAAGTGCAAAAAAACTGATTTATTATGATGTTTGGGTTATTATATAAGTTTATAAACATATCAACAAATAATCCATCCATTCATTTTCCAAACCACGGGTCACGGATATACTGGAGCCTATCCCAGTGCCTTGGGCTGAATTAATAAATCATTGCAGCAATTAATTATTTATTTATTATTATTATTATTATTTATATAATGTACAGTGCTGAATATCAGTTACCAGTAGCAAGAACGTGCAAAATGCAGATGTTCAGTAACAGTTTGATAAAACTTGAAACCCAAACCATTTTGAATGTCCTGGAATGCTCCTTTTCTCTCTTATGGACTGGTTTTACGATAGTTTCTCAAATGCATGGTGAAGTTGCTGGGTAGTCCTCGTCTGATCAATTCTTCCTGGAGCTGAAATATGATTTATTCTCTGTGAGATATTTATGAGCTAGATATTTTACAACAAGATCTGTTAATGCTATTGCTTCTGTTGTTCTTAAATGTATTTATTTATTCATTTTTGGTGTGTGTTATTGTTATAGAACAAACAAAAATACCATAATGAGTGTTTTACATCTGCATGTTTGTCACCTGTATAATCACCAGCTCTTCAATCCGAGACTCTGACAGATTTTCCAGACTTGTAACTTTCAATCTCAGTCCCGTCACTGATAACAAACACACATAACCGGTCAGTAGTGCACAAACACACACACATACTAACATCTGGGGGACAGACATTTGACTGAAAACAGCTGGAAAGATAACATGTCTACACGAACATACCATACTTATCTGAATCGATGGGTAAATATGATGGTCATCGTGTTCATCAGAAACCAAACAGAAGACAGAGCTAGCATTAGTATAAAAGTTAATAATAATAATGGCATTCATAATAACAGATCAACAGTCTTTTGCAGTGAATTGCCTTGGTGTCCATTCCTTTATTTAACTGTAATATGGGTATATTAGCTCACCACTGTAACAGAAGAAGGGCAAACTGTCCAAGCAGTTCTCATCTGTCCACTGACTAAAGTATTGTAAAGACACAGCTGTGCAGTGTTGAGCTCCCGTCTGTCCGGAGACACCTGCACCGTTATCTGGTTGTGCATTAACTCCATTAGTCCATGACAGCCAATATGTGAAGGAGGAGCTGCTCTGATCTGACCACAGTCTGTTTCTGTGCAGACCGATCCATACGTTATACCCAGAGCTATAGTAATAACGTGTGGAGTTCAGTATCTGTTGACGCTCCGTCTCATTCCTCACACTGGCCAGGTCTGTGTATGTCTCTCTGCAGTAGCTCCGAGCTCCAGTCCAGGTCCTAGACTCCGTTACCAGAACATACTTCTGAGAGGAATTTGCTTTACCTAAGATAAGATCACAATTAATAAATGTATACATTTTCTAATGCAATGTATAGCTGTGTAATAAAAGACGTTTTGAAAACAGAAGAACTACTAATAAAACATAGAATGAAAAACATTGAATTTGGGGTTTAGCCTAATTGTGGAAGAAACTTATTGAACAATTTAGGATCTTTGACTTGTGATGTCTTACCATTGTAACAAACAAATGCGTTATAACCGTCACATGGGTTATCAAACCAGTTTCCATTAGGGTCCATGTAAACACACAGTTCATTCGCTCTGTTGTCTGGTTGATGATACCAGTTCCTGAAATCTCTCTGTCCTTCCTGATAGAAATCATTGTCTTCCAGTGACCACCTCCAGCTGTTCACATCATCATACAGTCCAATCCAGGCTGAACCATTGTAACTCCCATTAACTGTGTTCACGAGTCTGTTCATCTCCTCCATGTTCTCAATGGTGGCCAGATCAGTGTAGTTCTGTCTGCAGTATCTCTGAGCTTCAGTCCAGGTCTTAGACTCATTCACAAAGACATACTGACGGGATGATGCTGATGCTGTCAACATGGGAAAAGGGGGAAGATAAAATGTAAAGAGTTAAATACAAGTTAAAGTCTTTTAACAGCATACTTGTGCTCTTACTGATTAACCAGTTACATTAAGCATGAGATAGCAGCACTGAATGAATCAATGTTAAATAACTTAATTTCTAAATCACATTGGCCCAATGTCTTTCTTTCGCATCTTTGTCGTTTTAAATCAACAAAATGTGTAGTTTGAGTCTGTCTGTTATGGACCTTATATAGCGCGGTCTCTTTTTAGTGCTGCGCTCATTGTGTTCGGTCTTCCCGAATGTATTTCCAAAGCACGAAGGTAAAGTCATGTGAAATTATGAATGCATTTTAAAATCATGCTGATATTTGATATGACATCCGCTTTGAACATTACAATGCACATGATAACATTCGTCAGCTCTACAATAAGTAAATCCACTTCAGCAGATGATTACTCTTCAACAGCAATGCTATAGAGTTACCGCAGAAATAAAAAAATACAATTCTAAAGATGGCTGCACACTTGTTTCTCTGGCGCGCCGATACCTGCCAGAAAGAGGTGTACGCTTAAAAGCATTCAAGCTATTGTTATTGTTTTTTTTAGAGGTAAACCTATGTCTTATATCTAAAATAAAGTCAACCTTGAGAGTATGTTACACGGTATCACAGTCAGATGAGTGTACTGTGGTCGGACTCTGTCGGGGTGTGAACGAAGTACTCACCGCTGTAGCACATGAAAGATAATGCGGTGTTGCAGTTTTCATCCGTCCAGCTCCCAGAATCTCTAAATGACACGGCAGTGCAGTATTCTCTGTTTCCAGCATTATCTGGCTGTCCTGTCCTCCAGTTACTGAATGAAGAGTTGCTCTGATCTGACCAAGATCTGCTTCTGTACAGTCCAATCCAAAAATAATAATATGGAAATAAAGTCTGAAGTTCGAAGTTTTCAGTCTCATTCCTGATACTGACGAGGTCTGTGTGATATTCTCTGCAGTAACTCTGAGCATCGGTCCAGTTTTTGTACTGATTAACCATCACATAGCTTGTACTAGCATTTGCTCTTCCTGTGGGGAGATATATATATATATATATTTAGATTTGATATATCTTGGAATCGTAAATATATTGTTCTAAAAACTTTTTAAAAACTCAGGTTTCTCACCATCATAGCAAAGAAATGGAAATGTATAGTGGCAAGAGGCTTCACTCCATATTCCTTGATTATACGACATGTACACACACAGACTCTGTCCATACGAGTTCACTGGCTGCTGGACAAACCAGCTTTTAAATCCTCCCACTAATGTTGTGTTATCTAGAGACCATTGCCAGCTGTTTATATCATCATACGAACCAATCCAAGCTTTAGCATAGTAAATCCTGCGCACCGCTTTAACGAGTCTGTTCATCTCCTCCATGTTTTCAATGGTGGCCAGATCAGTGTAGTTCTGTCTGCAGTATCTCTGAGCTTCAGTCCAGGTCTTAGACTCGTTCACAAACTGATACTGACGGGTACATGAAGACTGTGTGCAGATTTCTGTAAGTTTCACATATCAATTAGAGAAGCGCATTTGATTTTTCTGCAGATATATATGTGTGTGTGTGTGTGTGTGTTTATGTGGTTTATGAGGACGCAAATGTGTATAATAACATGGGTATGACAGGTATTACAATGAGAAGGTAATTTATGAGGACATTGTCAGTGTCCCCATAATTCAAAAGGCTTATAAATTATACAGAGTGAGCTTTTTGAGAAAGTAAAAATGCAGAAAGTTTCCTGTAAGAGGTAGGTTTAGGTGTAGGGTAGGTGTAGGGCAATAGCACATACAGCTTGTACAGTATAAAAACCATTACGCCTATGGAGAGTCCCCGTAAACCATAAAAACCAACGTGAGTGAGTGAGTGAGTGAGTGAGTGAGTGAGTGAGTGAGTGAGTGAGTCAGTTTATGTAATGTATATTAACATTACTGTTTTTGTTTGTTTGTTTGTTTCATTTGTCTGCACAATTGTAAGTGATAAAGATAGCAAAATAAACTCACTGTTGTAGCAGATGAAGGGCATGCTGGATAAGCAGAGCTCATCAGTCCATCGACCTAAATGACTGAATGATACAGCGGTACAGTACTGAAGATCCCTCTGGCGATAAGCATAAACACCATTATCTGGTTGTTGTTCTGAGTAGGGAATGGCTGGTCTCCAATCTTCATATTTGGTAATCTGACCGTTTGACCAAACCCTGTTTCTGTACAGTCCGATCCAGACTCCTCCACCTGTGCTGTTAAGGATCCTCTGGTTCTCAGTCTGATTTCTTACATTGACGAGATCTGTGTAATAATCTCTGCAGTATCTACGAGCCTCTGACCAGGTTTTCCTGTCATCGATTCTGATAAAACTCTGTGTTGCATTCCCTCTACCTGAGATGAAAAAAATGTACAACATATGTACAACATATATTTTGGAAGATTTTCGGTACGGGTCTTTTGGTTCAGTACGCATGTGCACCAAACAAATACAGCATTGCATGAGTAAAACTTCAAAACGTCAGTAAAAAAGCTTGTCAACAAATGTCACGTAGCATTTCATTAAACCTCAGACAAGTCATCAGTGTCTACAGCGCGTTAGTTCTCAATAGAAATTAAGTCTAGAGAAGAGCATTTCGCGAAATATTACACTATATACTTAATACTCATTATATTTTACTTTACAGGTTAGTCAAGTCTTAATTATTTAATATATGTTTAAATCAACCTGTTATGAAACAGAAGTCTGTTATGACAGCCAATGTGTAAATTAATATATTTCAACAACAAATATCAATTTTACAATTTAAAAAATCATTTAAAAACTGCATTAAATGCAATTTACATGTTTTTTAAAGTTAAGTGTCGATTATTATATTTTAAAGTAAGTAATAAATAAATTCAAGTTTGGGTGTTAATTGTAACCTTATAGTAATGTAAAATGACTCCCTATAGTTTAGAGCACAAGAGGTAGATTTTTACCCCTGATTTTTTTATTATATTTACATTTATTTAATGAAAGAGCAATTTATATGTTTAGTTTTACCCCCTGCTGTACCAAACCATTCTGAACCATGACGTCACAACTAAGGTATGCAACAAACTGTCATGTATGTGTTACACCCATCATAAAAATGTACGTGCGTGCGTGCATGCGTGTGTGTGTGTGTGTGTGTGTGTGTGTGTGTGTGTGTGTGTGTGTGTTGTGAGTGTGTGTGTGTGTGTGCATGCGCGTGTGTGTGTGTGTGCAGAAAAACTCCATGAAAGAAGAAGAAGAAGAAACTAATGAATTGTCCTTACCACCATAGCAAATAAATGGCAGCATGTTGTCACATGACATATCATACCATTTGCCATTATAATCCATGTAAACACATAGTTGCTTCCCACCATTGTTGTCTGGTTCATGATACCAGCCCCTAAAATCCCTCTGTCCTTCCTGATAGAAACCATTGTCTTCCAGTGACCACCTCCAGCTGTTTTCCAGCACATCATCATACAGTCCAATCCAGGCTGAACCATTATAACTCCCATTAACTGTGTTAACGAGTCTGTTCATCTCCTCCATGTTCTCAATGGTGGCCAGATCAGTGTAGTTCTGTCTGCAGTATCTCTGAGCTTCAGTCCAGGTCTTAGACTCGTTCACAAAGTGATACTCATGGGATGTGAAAGATGACACTGCGGAGAAAGGTGTAAAATTTCAACATTTACATTTTTTTGACAGTCCCGTCCACTGCATAGACATCATCTTACATACCATTGTAGCAAATGAAAGGAAATCTATAATTGCAGTATTCATCAGTCCATTTCCCAGAGTCACTGATTGACACTACAGTGCAGAATCCAGTATTATCTGGCTGTCCTGTCCTCCAGTTACTGAATGAAGAGTTGCTCTGATCTGACCAAGATCTGCTTCTGTACAGTCCAATCCAAAATTGATAATAATAATTATAGTAATTCTTTAATAAATACCGGATCTTCTGGTTTTCAGTCTCGGTCCTGATACTGACGAGGTCTGTGTGATATTCTCTGCAGTAACTCTGAGCATCAGTCCAGGTTTTGTACTGGTTAACAAACACATAACTAGCACTGGCGTTTTGTCTTCCTGAAACATTTAAATACAGTATTGAACATTAGCAAGAGTTGATTATTTCAGAATACCTGTAATAAAACACAATGAATTGTTTTTCATTGTCCTAGACATATTATTAGTGAAACTGCTCACCATCATAGCAGATAAACGGATTATAAGAGAAACAGTTTGTTGTATACCATGTGCCACTGTACATAAACACACACAGACTTTGTCCTCCATAATTGTATGGTTCTGGGTTATACCAGTTCCTGAAGTCTTTCTCTCCCACAGTGAAGAAATCGCTGTCCTCTAGAGTCCATTTCCAACTGTTCAGATCATCGTAGAGTCCAATCCAGGCCAAATCAATGTAATCTTCATTCACTTTGTCTGTCAACTGAACCGTCTCTTGTTCATTTTCAATGATGGCCAGATCCGTGTATTTCTCTCTACAGTATCTCTGAGCTTCTGCCCAAGTCTTGGACTCATTCACAAAGACATACTCGTGAGGGACACTCGAGGTGAAGGTGAGAAACCCTATTAAAGACATGTTTAGTTTTTTAATAAGAAAAGACATACCAAAAGGGTCAAATGTAAATATCTGTTTTCGCCAAATGATAAAAAATACAGTAATATTAGTAGCTTGAAAAATTCCATATCATACTCTTATACAAAATGACAGTTTAATTGATGATAAAATATTTTATGAAAATATGTGTCTTACCCGATAACAGCAGCAGTGGAAACATAGCTGTAGAAAATTTGAAGCTTCCTCTTTTCTGTTGCTGCTTTTCTTTAAGATTATCTGACTGTCTCATTATTTATACTGTATACACTAAATGTGGGAGGGATCATTTTCCATACACACACCTGGCATCAATAAACCTGTTGGGTCACATAACTGTTTGTTTTTAAATTAAATAAATGTGTTAGCAGCCATGTCACCCTGCAGCCCAAGACCGGTTTCCCAGTGAAGCTAAACAGGATTGAGCTTGTCAGTATCTGGATGGGAGACTCCTGAGAAAACTAGGTTGCTGTTGGAAGAGGTGTTAGTGAGACCAGTAGGGGGTGCTCAGCCTGTGGTCTGTGTGGGTCCTAACGCCCCAGTGTAGTGACGGGGACACTGTACTGTCAACAAGCACCGTAAAGAGTTCTCTTCTCGTAAAGAGTAGGGGTGTAACCCTGGTGTCCTGGCCAAATTCTCACCACTGGCCCTTGTCAATCATGGCCTCCTAATCATCCCCATACACTGATTGGCTTCATCACTGTATCCTCTCCACCAATATGGCTGCCGTCGCATCATCCAGGTGGATGGTGCACACTGGTGGTGGATGAGGACATATCCCCCTTACTATGTAAAGTGCTATATAAATGCAACTAATTATTATTAACTGGTGCATTCAGTGTAACCCTTGTTCTAACTCTTTCTTCTCTCAGAGCAAGAATGAGTTGAATTTTCTGAACCTGTGAGTGCTTTGACCATTTAGACCATAAAACAACTAACAGCTTTAAACCAAAGCATATGAGTCATTCCTGCAGCTCACATTTTGAAATTCAATTAGGTTTGATTGATCAACAATATCTTAACAGATAGATTAACAAATATAACATTAAAAGGATTTCGCAGATGATCAAATCCCCTAAATCTAAGAAAACCCTTTTAATTGCATAAAAATATAATCACTAAGGGATTTCTTAACTAAACGCCTTGATTCTACCAAAAAAAACAAAACATGTAGAGCACTTTGGATAATACAAGAACTGATCAAAATGTACTCAAAAACTACCAACTTCAGGTTAGTGGAGAGTTCCTGCCGCAAGTGGAGGAGTTTAAGTATCTTGGGAACGGGAGATTGACAGACGGATCGGTGCAGTAATGCGGTCGATGTACCGGTCTGTCGTGGTGAAGAAGGAGCTGAGCTGCAAGGCAAAGCTCTTGATTTACCGGTCAATCTGCGTTCCTACTCTCACCTATGGTTATGAACTGTGGGTCATGACCGAAAGGACAAGATTCCGGATACAGGCAGCTAAAATGAGCTTTCTCCTCAGGGTGGCTGGGCGCTCCCTTAGAGATCGAGTGAGGAGTCAGTAAAGCTGCTGCTCCTCGACATCGAGAAGGGGCCAGCTGAGGTGGCTCGGGTATCTGTTCCGGATGCATCCTGCACGCCTTCCTGAGGAGGTGTTCCGGGCGCATCCCACCGGGAAGAGATCCCGGGGAAGACCTAGGACAGACTAGAGGAATTATGTCACCCGACTGGCCTGGGAACACCTCGGTATTCCTCCGGAGGAGCAGGAGGTAGTGTCTAGGGAGAGGGAAGTCTGGGCATCTTTGTTTAGACTGCTGCCCCCGCGACCCGGCACTGGATAAGTGTAAAAAGATTGATGGATGGATAACATGAAACTTAACTACATTAATTTTCACAGGAATGCTGTCCTAACCTCTCACAAACAAGTTGTACAATAGCTCCTCAAAGGCATTGTGAAGTTGCTGGGAAGTCTTCACCTGATAAATACTTCCTGGAGCTGAAACATTTCAAACTGTCAGCCCAAATCTGATTTTGAATATTTCCGGATGGAATCTGATTTGAATAACTGACTGTCCACAGAGCATATCGCAACTGAATGTGCATTGGTTTCTATGGGAATGCCATTGCGTTGTTATGCCTATGCTAAAAACAATAGTAACAGCTCTACAGTTTGCAAAAACAACCGTCGCGGTTGCGCTGTAGTATTATATTTCATATTGAGAGGCAGCGGCAGAAACACAGGAAGCTTGAATATGTGGCTTTATTTCGTACTGCTGTCTCCACTATTGCCTTCATCTGAAAATTGGGTGTTTAATCTTATCATTTTACATTATTGACACACAATTTTGATATTGTGTGCAGTTGCTTTGACACAATTTGTATTGTTAAAAGCGCTATATAAATAAAGGTGACTTGACATTTCTTCATTACATGTACATTACATTTTGCTACCCGTGTGCCACCAACACCCTTACCGGTTACTTTTAGACAAAACCTATGCTCCCTTTCTCCCTCCCATCTTTCCTCTGTAGTATCCTCCTCTCTTCCCGCACCTACCCATTTCTCATCTCTGGATGCGAATGCAGCTGCTGACACTTTATGCTCTACCTTAACCTCTTGTCTTTTTACATTTGTCCTCTCTCCTCCAGACCAGCACAGGCTACACCTTCTAACTCCTGGACCAAACTAAGAAAATGGCGCAAATCAAACGATCCTTCAGACCTGAGTACTAGGTATCAGTCTTTGCTCTCATCTTTCTCTGCTGAAGTCCACACTGCCAAATCCTCACATTTCCACAACAAGATAAACAGCGCTCCAGACATGCGTAATCTCATCAGAACATTTAATTCTATCCTATGTCCCCCTCCACCACTTCTATAACAGCTGATGATTTGCCACTTTTTTCACAGACAAAACTAAAACAATCATTAGTTAATTCTCATCTCCACACACACAGGACCTCCAACCAACCACATCCACTGCTCAAACTCCCATCTTCTCCTTCTGTCCCCTCACTGAGGCATGTCCTCTTGACCGGTGTTTTTCAATCCTGGTCCTCGGGACCCACTGCTCTGCACATTTTGTATGTGTCCCTTATTTAACACATCTGATTCAAATCATAAGGAGAGAGATCCATTAACTGAATTGAGTGTGACAGATAAGGGAGACATACAAAAGGTGCAGAGCAGTGGGTCCCCAGGACCAGGATTGAACACCACTGCTCTAGACCCAATCCCCTCACACCTTCTCCAAGCAATCTCTCCCACACTCTTACCAGCACTCACACACATCATCAAAAGCAATGGTCACTGGGGTTCCTAAGGGCTCAGTTCTTGGAACCCTCCTCTTCTCCACATACACTATATCACTGGGTCCCATCATACAGGCACATGACTTCTCCTACCATGATGACACACAGCTCTTATCTCGCTTTTCAATCTGATGATCCAATGATAGCTGCACGGATCTCAGGCTACCTGACGGACATCTCGGTGTGGATGAAAGAACATCACCTACAGGTCAACCTGGCAAAGACTGAGCTCCTTGTCTTCCCTGCTACTCCGACTCTATAACATGACTTCACGATCCAGTTATGTTCATCAACAATTACCCCATCAGCTTCGGTCAGAAATCTTGGTGTAATCTTTGTTGACCAGCTGACCTTCAAAGAGCACATTGCAAAGACTGCTCGATCTTGCAGGTTTGCACTACACAACATCAGAAAGATCAGGTCCTTTCTGACAGAGCATGCTGCACAACTTCTTGTCCAGGCCCTTGTCATTTCTAGACTGGACTACTGCAATGCTCTTCTGGCTGGACTTCCATCAAACACAATCAAACCTCTACAAATGATTCAGGCTCAAAATTACTCTCCAGAACATTCTCGTTCACCATTCCTGACTGGTGAAATGATCGACCCCCCCCATCCGGAGCGCTGGATCCCTGTCAACCTTCAGGGCAACAACTGAAAACGCATATCTTTTGACACTACTTGACTTCATCCTAATCTTAAAGAAAAAAAACGTTATATTTTTCTTTGTTTATTCCCTCCCTCAATAGCTTGTACTTATTTGAACAATGCCTGAGACTTACGAGCACTTGCTCTGTCTGATTACCTCTTCAAGATTAATCGCTTTATGTATTCCCCAATTGTAAGTCGCTTTGGATAAAAGCATCTGCAAAAGGACTAAATGTAAATGTAAATAAAATGAAAATAATAGTATATTGCAGTATTTCGTTTTACAGCAATTTTAAAACTACTGGATAATTGTTGCCAGTATGTTACTGTTAATTTGACAATAAACATTTTACAGTGTAGAGTTCTATTTTGTAGAAGTAATGGCTATACAAATTAATTTATAACTGTGTCTATTGCCATTTTAAATAGTACTTATTTATGGATAGGCAGCTTACCAAATGAAGCACAACATGTGTGAAAATGATATCCATAAGTCACTCATAACCAGTGTTTGGGAAAGGTACTTTTTTTAAAGTAAATAGTAAATTGCAGTAGCTGTGATTGTATTTTAACTTCATTAAAAATGTTGTAGTTATTATTGTGTGTGGTTATTGTGTATTACTGCACTTTTGAGTCCAAGACAAATTTCATGCAAAGGACAATAACGCTAACTCTAACATGAATGTACAATGAAAAATACATCATAAGCATTTATTAATCTTATTGTTGATATTAATGTTAATTTTAGGATTTACTCATATTTTGTTATAATCAAAAGTTGTATCTGTTATTGTTATTTAACTGACTTGAGCTAATGTGAACTAATCATTTGTATTTATATTAGCTAACATTAAGAAATATTAATAACTGCTGCAGCAAATAAATTGCTCATTAACTATGAGACCTAAAGTCTTACAGTCTCCTTACATTTTTGTCTATATATTTATGTTTACATGCAAAACAATATTCAGAATTAATTGAAATAACACCTTTAACCGGTTCACATGCACACCACTAACCCAGCGACACAAAAAGACCATGTTTACAAGACTTCAGAAAAGAAAAGACTTCTTTACAAGAAAATCAGGTTATTTTCCATTAGTGATGATTAAAAACAGGCATCCACATATTCCACTCAGAGTATTATATTTATTATGTGATTTTGATGTTGAAACTTTACATATGTCTCATAGTCTGAATGTTTACCTGCGTGAGATGAGAACACATTTCTTTCATTTCTTGCGTCGATGAAGAATCAGTACATATGAGATATTTCCTCTCCTACATCGAAACATTTGCTCAGGTTTAATGCACTTAAATATGCAAGAATGTGTTCCTGTTATCACACACGTGTACAGTACTTCAATAACCGAAAGAATGCCGTTTGAGGTGTTTACATACATACAGACTATGTTTGGTCTGTAAAGGAGTAGACTGTCTGTTGTGTGAGTAAGAAAATAAACATTTATTTTGTAAGTCACCTATTTATAGAGTTTTAAATTACAGTTTGTTACTTTTTCTTATTTGTAAGTCGCTTTGGATAAAAGCTTCAGCTAAATCACTAAAAGTAAAGTAAGTAAAGTAAAGAATAGTTCTCACTAAATGCTTAATGTCTTAATAGAAGCAGTTGTGGGTTATAGTCATAATGTCTCTAAGCAATTCAAACCTTTAATTGGCTAACCTTACAAGTTGAAAAACCAAAAGCATATTTGCATTATTTATGGATAGGCAGCTTACCAAATGAAGCACAACGTGTATGAAAATGATTTCCAGAAGTCACTCATAACCAGTGTTGGCGAAAGGTACTTTTAAAAGTAATGCGTTACAATATTGCGTTACTCCCTAAAAAAGTAACTAATTACGATACTTAGTTACTTTTTAATGGAAAGTAATGTGTTATGTTACTTTCTCGTTACTTTTTAAATATGAGCAGGGCTTGATTGTTTGTTTTTAATATAATCCTTTTATTTATAGCAAATATAAAAGCCTTTCCCAGCATAAAGTGTAATGAATAAACCTCAGACTGAAGGACGAGTAAATCACGTCTGTACAGAAGAACACAGGAGAAGTTGTTCAACACGACACAAAAAACAATGTTAGTTTATCTAAAGTCATTTTTTTTATTATGATTGAACTGAATCAAGTTCAGCAGCAATAAAATGGGATTAGAAACATTTGTGTTGTTAAACATATTTAATTATTGCAGGTTTGCGTCATATTCTGAGTTTGCATTTCGCTGTTTTAATTCATTTTGATGAATACTGAATCAGTTTTTTGCGAGTGGGGTGAATTAGTCAATAAATGGGGGAAATTAACTGGCGTTCCTTTTTTGAAAAATTAACTCCGATATTTTCTTGTAAATTAAAAAGTGATGCATTGCTTTACTTGAAAAAAGTAATATTATTATGTAACTCGCATTACTTGTAATGCGTTACCCCCAACACTACACACACATACAAATTTAGCAAAAGAAAACAATACATTAAAAACACATTTAATACTTTCCAAAATGAGTTGTTTTCATGCACACACATCATATGAAAATATGGTATCTGTCAACCAACAACAAACAATAATAATCTGTTGTCTCTATTTATCCTACTGCTAAAGACTTGCTTCGTTCTTCTTATTTTGTTATTGACTGTTTACTTAATTAAATAAACAATCAATAATAACAGGAAGCTCTGGGTGACTCTCTTAGCACTGTTAGCACTGTGGGGGGTGCTCTGGGTGACGCTCTGGGTGATGCTCTGGGTGATGTGGGGGGTGTTCTGGGTGATGTTGTGGGGGGCGCTCTGGGTGGTGATTTGGGGGGTGCTCTGGGTGGTGATTTGGGGGGTGCTCTGGGTGACGTTGTGGGAGGTGCTCTGGGTGACGCTCTGGGGGACGTTGTGGGGGGTGCTCTGGGTGATGTTGTGGGGGGCGCTCTGGGTGACGCTCTGGGTGATGTTGTGGGGGGCGCTCTGGGTGATGTTGTGGGGGGCGCTCTGGGTGACGCTCTGGGGGGTGCTCTGGGTGATGTTGTGGGGGGCGCTCTGGGTGACGCTCTGGGGGACGTTGTGGGGGTGCTCTGGGTGACGTTTCGAGTGATGTTCTGGGGGACGTTGTGGGGGGTGATCTGGGTGATGTTGTGGGGGGTGCTCTGGGTGACGT
The DNA here is from genome assembly GCA_027422435.1 of Schizopygopsis pylzovi. Lineage (NCBI taxonomy): Eukaryota > Metazoa > Chordata > Actinopteri > Cypriniformes > Cyprinidae > Schizopygopsis > Schizopygopsis pylzovi. The sequence continues at coordinate 40,226 of JAPDDL010000954.1, forward strand.
TGTGGGGGGTGCTCTGGGTGACGCTCTGGGTGATGTTGTGGGGGGTGCTCTGGGTGATGTTGTGGGGGGCGCTCTGGGTGACGCTCTGGGTGGTGCTCTGGGTGATGTTGTGGGGGGTGCTCTGGGTGACGTTGTGGGGGGTGCTCTGGGTGACGCTCTGGGTGATGTTGTGGGGGGCACTCTGGGTGACGCTCTGGGGGACGTTGTGGGGGTGCTCTGTGGGACGTTGTGGGGGGTGCTCTGGGGGATGTTTTGAGTGATGTTTTGGGGGACGCTCTGGGTGACGCTCTGGGTGACGCTCTGGGTGACGCTCTGGGGGATGCTCTGGGTGACGTTTCGAGTGCCGTTTTGGGAGACGCTCTGGGGGATGCTCTGGGTGATGTTGTGGGGGGTGCTCTGGGTGATGCTCTGGGGGACGCTCTGGGTGACGTTTTGAGTGATGTTTTGGGGGACGCTCTGGGTGACGCTCTGGGTGACGCTCTGGGTGACGTTTTGAGTGATGTTTTGGGGGACGCTCTGGGTGACGCTCTGGGGGACGCTCTGGGTGACGTTTTGAGTGATGTTTTGGGGGACGCTCTGGGTGACGCTCTGGGGGACGCTCTGGGTGATGCTCTGGGTGATGTTGTGGGGGGCGCTCTGGGTGACGCTCTGGGAGATGTTGTGGGGGGTGCTCTGGGTGATGCTCTGGGGGACGTTTTGAGTGATGTTTTGGGGGACGCTCTGGGGGACGCTCTGGGTGATGTTTTGGGGGACGCTCTGGGTGACGCTCTGGGTGACGTTTTGAGTGATGTTTTGGGGAACGCTCTGGGGGACGTTTTGAGTGATATTCTGGGTGACATTATAAAAACCATTACACAGGTTCCCCTCACAACATGAGAAGCCATTAACAGTACTATTTGATGCTGTGGAATAATCACAAAAAGATTTTGAGACACAGCCCTTTATAAACAGTGTTTCATTGAAATTCCCTGATGAAAAGAAAGAAAACAAAAGTTAGTCTAGGCTGCCAATTGATATGTGTGAGTTATATCAGATGTTTAAAATGAACAATGAAGAAACAATATAATCACTTGAGCATTGATTCTCACATGTTATTGTAAAGCAGCGGTCTTCACTCCCTGAACAGTTCACAGTGTTTGAGCAGTTCTGTCCATCACAATAATAACAAGTCTTTCCATTGGTAGAGTTATTGTTGGGATCTACGGGAGGGAAACAAGCGTTCTTTTAGTTTATTTTTAAACTAAAAAAATGTATTTATTTATTTTTAGTTTATTTTATCTAATGAAACAACACTACTTTAGCTGCTCCATCCATTCAGTCCCTGGAAGAAAATCAAGCTGCACTCTGCATTTTATTTCCTTACTAAATATAATATGGATGTCAAATATGTTTTATCCTTACAGATAGTAATTTTCAATGGTCAGTATAAAGTACAATACCTGGAGCATCTTGGACGTTACAGAGGTCAGTGTCACAGCAGAAATTAGACTCCTGTGCAGTCCCGTAGTTCTTGGACCCATTTACACAGTTTTCAGCACAATATTTACCATTCAGTTTAGTTTCACCTAAAATATATGAGTAATACAGAAAAGACCGGTTCAAATGCTCATTATTTTGATGGAAATATGTGCATATTTTTTTATATGTAAAAGTAGAAAGCAGCAATGAAGGTTAAAGACAAACAATCTTTATGATAATGTATGAACTCCCAGAAAATAAAAAAAATCTGATTTAATTTTTAATATAATAATTAAAAAAAATGGCAAAAATCTACATAGATTGAAATTGTAAATTCCGACAGAAAGTGAGAAGTTACATTTCCACTGTTTCATCAGCGTTAAATAAAACCAGCATCTTCATCGGACAAATACAACAGTATTTTAATAAATCATAACAGACTTACCAACTTTTGATACGCTTGTTACACTCGCGCACTTGGACGATCCATTGGAACACGTTATTTCCTCTTGATCCGCACAAGAACCCGTGTTATTCCTGCACTGATAGCAGCTGATAGATTGTCCTTTAGTGATAAACAGAGAGAGAGAGAGAGACATCAATGCTCTGTGTTTGTACTCAATAACATTACAAGCGTGATCTGTCTCTGTACCTGCAGTGAAAAGACCGAACAGAAGAAAAACAGAGATGTGCAGGTCCATCTTTGATCAGCAGGTGAATGACATAATTCAGTTTCTGTGCTCATTTTATATCTTATCAGAAGGGGAGGGTCTTCATACAGAAGTAAACAGAGCATCAGTAATAATGACAAGACATAAAACAAATGATCATATTACTATTAGACTACTCTGCGATGTAAAGAAAGGTTTTATTTTTGGACATTGAACATACATTTCCCACCTCAGTGTAACAAATTAACACAATGGGACCCAGACATAGACTTTTATCCTCTGTGGGGACATTATATTTATAGATATATCTATATAGAGTCCATATGTCACAGTTTTAAGTCAGAGAATATACAGTACTTCATAGATACCATAAATCTGGAGGTTTGATCGTGACATGTCCTTCTCCTTGGTCTTGAAATATGACAGACATTGACTGTATGACTCAATTCAGAAGTGTGATAGGAATATGATCATATTTGTATTTATCATGTTTATTTTTCTGAATGTTTTTCCTCGTCTCAGGACAACTTTAGTCAGGTTTCAGAGCAGAATATGACATGCATTGGTCTCATACATGTCCACTGTAGAGGACACAAGGACACACGTCATGTTTTAGGTCAACATAATGAGTGATAGGAAAGGAAATTGTGTATCAACATTTCTATGAATTATGAGATTTTATATGAAAATGTTGTTTATATGAAGTTATTGCTCTCATTCTACTTGTTGCCCAAAGAATACATTAATATGACCATAAATATATATACATTTATTGCAATTGGAAAAAACACGTTGGGCTATTTTTACAAGTATATTGTGTACGGTAAAATACAAATCTATATTTAAAAACAAATCTCTTTTCATATCATAGCTGAGATTCTTGGTACAAAGTTTGGTTCAGGTGGAGATTTTCTTCATGTGTCGCTGGAGCACAAACGCAGTCATGAGCATCACCTGTATATAGACAACAATACATTGTATGGGTCAAAACAATACATTTTGTTCTTTTATGCCAAAAATCATAACGATCATGTTCCATGACGATGTTTTGTATATTTACTACTGTAAATATATCAAAACATAATTTTTGATTAGTAATATGCATTGCTATGAACTTCATTTGAACAACTTTAAAGATGATTTTCTTCATATTTAGATTTTTTTGCACCCTCAGATTCCAGATTTTCAAATATTGTCCAAACCATTCAACAATGGAAAGATTGTTTATTCAGATTATGAATACATCTTAATTTTGATGATGTATAAATTGACCCGAATGACTGGTTTTGTGGTTCAGGGTCACATATAGATATTCTCTAAATATATTTTTCAAACATTATTCTCATATTTATTTTACAGAGGTCAGGTTATAGAAAGAAAATAAAAAATAGCCTGGAACATAAAATTGACAGGTATATTGAATATATATAAAACAAAAACAAGCACATTGTTTTGATAATAGAGTCTTGTTTTGATTATAATATTTACCGAGTCTTGGTTTCCTTCACATAGGACATATCATAACATATTAATAATAACAAAAAATGAATAACAAATTATTATGCTTGAAACAATGTAATGAAGTAAAAATAAGGACATTTACACAACATTTTTCAATGTTTCTCGGGAGAATCTGATTTTATTTTACAAGTTAATAAAGGCTAATATCAGAAAAATATAAACAATGAACAAGAACCCCTCCGCCCCCCGAAAGAGTTTTCTAAACAGGTGACAGTCTACTAGAAGACCGAAAGACACTGGTTTAGAATACATGAACTATACAGTATATCCATTTACACTCAACATGATGCTCACATTTCATAACCAGCAGCATCACATTAGTTTATTTTAGATTATGACATGTTTATTGACATGACACTATTACGAATCTACATCCCCTCCAGAAGCCCCTCCAGAATCCTAATCGTAAAGAATTTTTTTAAATATATTTTTCTTTATTTATTCCTTCCCTTGCTAGCTTGTACTTACGAGCACTTGCTCTGTCTGATTACCTCTTCAAGATTAATCGGTTTATGTATTCCCCAATTGTAAGTCGCTTTGGATAAAAGCATCTGCAAAAGGACTAAATGTAAATGTAAATAAAATGAAAATAACAGTATATTGCAGTACTTTGTTTTTACAGCACACTTAAAACTACTGTATTTAGTTTTACAGCAATTTTAAAACTACTGGATAATTGTTGCCAGTATGTTAACTGTTAATTTGACAATAAACATTTTATAGTGTAAAGTTCTATTTTGTAGAAGTAATGGCTATACAAATTAATTTACAACTGTGTCTATTGCCATTTTAAATAGTACTTATTTATGGATAGGCAGCTTACCAAATGAAGCACAACATGTATGAAAATTATAACTATAAGTCACTCATAACCAGTGTTTGGGAAAGGTAATTTTTTTTATTTATATATATATATATATATATATGTTTTTATTAAGCTTGTTAGAAACATAACAATATACACATAAAATTTACTTGAAATATTAACAGAGAAAAATAAACAAATAAATAAGTAAAGGTACAGATTATCACAAGCAATGGCAAAACAATTTAAATAAAAAAATAAAATAAAAAAGGCCCTCCCGACAACATTTCAAAGACCAAGTAGATATGTTTCGATTAATGCCCAAGTCTGTTGAAAAATGTCAGATTTCAGCTGTAAGTCCGCTGTCATTTTCTCAAATATATATATCTGATTCAGTCTCTGTGTCCATTCTGTCAAAGTGGGTTGGTGCACCTTCATCCAGTTCACAGTGATTATCTTCCTAGCTGCCATTAATAATATATGTAGAGCAAATAGATGAGACTTACTAAACTGATCAGGAGGGAAACCATCAAGCAGAAAAAATACTGGGTGCATTGGTATATCATATCCTAAAACTTTGCTAATCTCCCTTTTAACCCCCTGCCGGAAAGGTACATTTTTTAAAGTAAATAGTAAATTGCAGTAACTGATGGTGTTTTAACTTTCTTAAAAATGTTGTTTTTTGGTTTGTTGGTTATTGTGTATTACTGCACTTTTGAGTCCAAGACAAATTTCATACAAAGGACAATAACGCTAACTCTAACATGAATGTACAATGAAAAATACATCATAAGCATTTATTAATCTTATTATTGATATTAATGTTAATTTTAGGATTTACTCATATTTTGTTATAATCAAAAGTTGTATCTGTTATTGTTATTTAACTGACTTGAGCTAACGTGAACTAATCATTTGTATTTATATTAGCTAACATTAAGAAATATTAATAAATGCTGCAGCAAATACATTTCTCATTAACTATGAGACCTAAAGTCTTACAGTCGCTTTACATTTTTTTCTGTATATTTATGTTTACATGCAAAACAATATTCAGAAGTTAATTGAAATAACCCCTTTAACCGGTTCACATGCAAACCACTAACCCAGCGACACAAAAAGACCATGTTTACAAAACTTCATTAGAAAATCAGGTTATTTTCCATTAGTGATGTTTAAACACGGGCATCCACATATTCCACTCAGAGTATTATATTTATTATGTGATTTATGATGTTGAAACTTTACATATGTCTCATAGTCTGAATGTTTACCTGCGTGAGATGAGAACAAATTTTTTCATTTCTTCCGTCGATGAAGAATCAGTACATATGAGATATTTCCTCTCCTACATCGAAACATTTGCTCAGGTTTAATGCACTTAAATATGCAAGAATGTGTTCCTGTTATCACACACGTGTACAGTACTTCAATAACCGAAAGAATGCCGTTTGAGGTGTTTACATACATACAGACTATGTTTGGTCTGTAAAGGAGTAGTCTGTCTGTTGTGTGAGTAAGAAAATAAACATTTATTTTGTAAGTCATCTCAGGACAGTTCTCACTAAATGCTTAATGTCTTAATAGAAGCAGTTGTGGGTTATAGTCATAATGTCTCTAAGCAATTCAAACCTTTGATTGGCTAACCTTACAAGTTGAAAAACCAAAAGCATATTTACATTATTTATGGATAGGCAGCTTACCAAATGAAGCACAACGTGTATGAAAATGATTTCCAGAAGTCACTCATAACCAGTGTTGGCGAAAGGTACTTTTAAAAGTAATGCGTTACAATATTGCGTTACTCCCTAAAAAAGTAACTAATTACGATACTTAGTTACTTTTTAATGGAAAGTAATGTTACGTTACTTTCTCGTTACTTTTTAAATATGAGCAGGGCTTGATTGTTTGTTTTTAATATAATACTTTATATTTATAGCAAATATAAAAGCCCTTCCCAGCATAAAGTGTAATGAATAAACCTCAGTCTGAAGGATGAGTAAATCACGTCTGTACAGAAGAACACAGGAGAAGAAGTTGTTCAACACTACACAAAAAACAATGTTAGTTTATCTAAAGTCATTTTTGTTATTATGATTGAACTGAATCAAGTTCAGCAGCAATAAAATGGGATTAGATACATTTGTGTTGTTAAACATATTTAATTATTGCAGGTTTGCGTCATATTCTGAGTTTGCATTTCGCTGTTTTAATTAATTTTGATGTATACTGAATCAGTTTTTTGCGAGTGGGTGAAAGGCGTTCCTTTTTTGACAAATTAACTCAGATATTTTCTTGTTAATTAAAAAGTGATGCATTGCTTTACTTGAAAAAGTAATATTATTATGTAACTCGTGTTACTTGTAATGCGTTACCCCCAACACTACACACACATACAAATTTAGCAAAAGAAAACAATACATTAAAAACACATTTATCCCTTTCCAAAATGAGTTGTTTTCATGCAAACACATCATATGAAAATATGGTATCTGCCAACCAACAACAAACAATAATAATCTGTTGTCTCTACTTGCTTCGTTCTTCTTATTTTGTTATTGACTGTTTACTTTATTAAATAAGCAATCAATAATAACAGGAAGCTCTGGGTGACTCTCTTAGCACTGTTAGCACTGTGGGGGGTGCTCTGGGTGACGCTCTGGGTGACGCTCTGGGTGACGCTTTGGGTGACGCTCTGGGTGACGTTTCGAGTGATGTTCTGGGTGGCGTTGTGGGGGGTGCTCTGGTGATGTTGTGGGGGGCGCTCTGGGGGACGTTGTGGGGGGTGCTCTGGGTGACTCTCTGGGTGACGTTTCGAGTGATGTTCTGGGTGACGTTGTGGGGGGTGCTCTGGGAGATTTTGTGGGGGGTGCTCTGGGTGATGTTGTGGGGGGTGCTCTGGGTCACGCTCTGGGGGACGTTGTGGGGGGTGCTGTGGGTGATGTTTCGAGTGATGTTCTGGGTGACGTTGTGGGGGGTGCTCTGGGTGACGCTCTGGGTGATGTTGTGGGGGGCGCTCTGGGTGACGCTCTGGGTGATGTTGTGGGGGGTGCTCTGGGGGACGTTGTGGGGGGTGCTCTGGGGGACGTTTTGAGTGATGTTTTGGGGGACGCTCTGGGTGACGATCTGGGTGACGCTCTGGGTGATGTTGTGGGAGACGCTCTGGGTGACGCTCTGGGGGACGTTGTGAGGGGTGCTCTGGGTGATGTTGTGGGGGGTGGTCTGGGTGATGCTCTGGGGGACGTTTTGAGTGATAGTTTGGGGGACGCTCTGGGTGACGCTCTGGGTGACGTTTCGAGTGATGTTTTGGGGGACGCTCTGGGTGACTTTTTGAGTGATGTTTTGGGGGGTGCTCTGAGTGACGCTCTGGGTGATGTTGTGGGGGGTGCTCTGGGTGACGCTCTGGGTGATGTTGTGGGGGGCGCTCTGGGGGACGTTGTGGGGGGTGCTCTGGGTGATGCTCTGGGGGACGTTTTGAGTGATGTTTTGGGGGACGCTCTGGGTGATGATCTGGGTGACGCTCTGGGTGATGTTGTGGGAGACGCTCTGGGTGACGCTCTGGGGGACGTTGTGAGGGGTGCTCTGGGTGACGTTGTGGGGGGTGGTCTGGGTGATGCTCTGGGGGACGTTTTGAGTGATAGTTTGGGGGACGCTCTGGGTGACGCTCTGGGTGACGTTTCGAGTGATGTTTTGGGGGCGTCTGGGTGACGCTCTGGGTGACGCTCTGGGTGACGTTTCGAGTGATGTTTTGGGGGACGCTCTGGGTGATGTTGTGGGGGGCGCTCTGGGTGACGCTCTGGGGGACGTTGTGAGGGGTGCTCTGAGTGACGTTGTGGGGGGTGGTCTGGGTGATGCTCTGGGGGACGTTTTGAGTGATGTTTTGGGGGACGCTCTGGGTGACGCTCTGGGGGACGCTCTGGGTGACGCTCTGGGTGACGTTTCGAGTGATGTTTTGGGGGACGCTCTGGGTGACGTTTTGAGTGATGTTTGGGGGACGCTCTGGGGGACGTTTCGAGTGATGTTTTGGGGGACGCTCTGGGTGACGCTCTGGGGGACGCTCTGGGTGACGCTCTGGGGGACGCTCTGGGTGACGTTTCGAGTGATGTTTTGGGGGACGCTCTGGGTGACGCTCTGGGTGACTTTTTGAGTGATGTTTTGGGGGGTGCTCTGGGTGACGCTCTGGGTGATGTTGTGGGGGGCGCTCTGGGTGACGCTCTGGGGGACGTTGTGGGGGGTGCTCTGGGGGACTTTGTGGGGGGTGCTCTGGGTGATGCTCTGGGGGACGTTTTGAGTGATGTTTTGGGGGACGCTCTGGGTGATGCTCTGGGTGACGTTTCGATTGATGTTTTGGGGGACGCTCTGGGTGACGCTCTGGGTGACGCTCTGGGTGACGTTTCGAGTGATGTTTTGGGGGACGCTCTGGGTGATGTTGTGGGGGGCGCTCTGGGTGACGCTCTGGAGGAGGTTGTGAGGGGTGCTCTGGGTGACGTTGTGGGGGGTGGTCTGGGTGATGCTCTGGGGGACGTTTTGAGTGATGTTTTGGGGGACGCTCTGGGTGACGCTCTGGGGGACGCTCTGGGTGACGCTCTGGGTGACGTTTCGAGTGATGTTTTGGGGGACGCTCTGGGTGACGCTCTGGGTGACGCTCTGGGGGACGTTTCGAGTGATGTTTTGGGGGACGCTCTGGGTGACGCTCTGGGGGACGCTCTGGGTGACGCTCTGGGTGACGCTCTGGGTGACGTTTCGAGTGATGTTTTGGGGGACGCTCTGGGTGACGCTCTGGGTGACTTTTTGAGTGATGTTTTGGGGGGTGCTCTGGGTGACGCTCTGGGTGATGTTGTGGGGGGCGCTCTGGGTGACGCTCTGGGGGACTTTGTGGGGGGTGCTCTGGGTGATGCTCTGGGGGACGTTTTGAGTGATGTTTTGGGGGACGCTCTGGGTGATGCTCTGGGTGACGCTCTGGGGGACGCTCTGGGTGGTGTTGTGGGGGACGCTCTGGGTGACACTCTGGGGGACGCTCTGGGTGATGTTGTGGGGGGCACTCTGGGTGACGCTCTGGGGGACGTTGTGAGGGGTGCTCTGGGTGACGTTGTGGAAGTGGTCTGGGTGATGCTCTGGGGGACGTTTTGAGTGATGTTTTGGGGGACGTTCAGGGTGACGCTCTGGGGGACGCTCTGGGTGATGCTCTGGGTGACGCTCTGGGGGACGCTCTGGGTGATGTTGTGGGGGACGCTCTGGGTGACACTCTGGGGGACGCTCTGGGTGATGTTGTGGGGGGCACTCTGGGTGACGCTCTGGGGGACGTTGTGAGGGGTGCTCTGGGTGACGTTGTGGGAGGTGGTCTGGGTGATGCTCTGGGGGACGTTTTGAGTGATGTTTTGGGGGGTGCTCTGAGTGACGCTCTGGGTGATGTTGTGGGGGGCGCTCTGGGTGACGCTCTGGGGGACGTTGTGAGGGGTGCTCTGGGTGACGTTGTGGGGGGTGGTCTGGGTGATGCTCTGGGGGACGTTTTGAGTGATAGTTTGGGGGACGCTCTGGGTGACGCTCTGGGTGACGTTTCGATTGATGTTTTGGGGGACGCTCTGGGTGACGCTCTGGGTGACGCTCTGGGTGACGTTTCGAGTGATGTTTTGGGGGACGCTCTGGGTGATGTTGTGGGGGCGCTCTGGGTGACGCTCTGGGGGACGTTGTGAGGGGTGCTCTGAGTGACGTTGTGGGGGGGTGGTCTGGGTGATGCTCTGGGGGACGTTTTGAGTGATGTTTTGGGGGGACGCTCTGGGTGACGCTCTGGGGGACGCTCTGGGTGACGCTCTGGGTGACGTTTCGAGTGATGTTTTGGGGGACGCTCTGGGTGACGTTTTGAGTGATGTTTTGGGGGACGCTCTGGGGGACGTTTCGAGTGATGTTTTGGGGGACGCTCTGGGTGACGCTCTGGGGGACGCTCTGGGTGACGCTCTGGGGGACGCTCTGGGTGACGTTTCGAGTGATGTTTTGGGGGACGCTCTGGGTGACGCTCTGGGTGACTTTTTGAGTGATGTTTTGGGGGGTGCTCTGGGTGACGCTCTGGGTGATGTTGTGGGGGGCGCTCTGGGTGACGCTCTGGGGGACGTTGTGGGGGGTGCTCTGGGGGACTTTGTGGGGGGTGCTCTGGGTGATGCTCTGGGGGACGTTTTGAGTGATGTTTTGGGGACGCTCTGGGTGATGCTCTGGGGGTGACGCTCTGGGGGACGCTCTGGGTGATGTTGTGGGGGACGCTCTGGGTGACACTCTGGGGGACGCTTGGGTGATGTTGTGGGGGGCACTCTGGGTGACGCTCTGGGGGACGTTGTGAGGGGTGCTCTGGGTGACGTTGTGGGAGGTGGTCTGGGTGATGCTCTGGGGGACGTTTTGAGTGATGTTTTGGGGGACGTTCAGGGTGACGCTCTGGGGGACGCTCTGGGTGATGCTCTGGGTGACGCTCTGGGGGACGCTCTGGGTGATGTTGTGGGGGACGCTCTGGGTGACACTCTGGGGGACGCTCTGGGTGATGTTGTGGGGGGCACTCTGGGTGACGCTCTGGGGGACGTTGTGAGGGGTGCTCTGGGGGACGTTGTGGGAGGTGGTCTGGGTGATGCTCTGGGGGACGTTTTGAGTGATGTTTTGGGGGGGACGCTCTGGGTGACGCTCTGGGTGACGCTCTGGGTGATGTTGTGGGGGACGCTCTGGGTGACGCTCTGGGGGACGTTGTGAGGGGTGCTCTGGGTGATGTTGTGGGGGGTGGTCTGGGTGATGCTCTGGGGGACGTTTTGAGTGATAGTTTGGGGGACGCTCTGGGTGACGCTCTGGGTGACGTTTCGAGTGATGTTTTGGGGGACGCTCTGGGTGACTTTTTGAGTGATGTTTTGGGGGGTGCTCTGAGTGACGCTCTGGGTGATGTTGTGGGGGGTGCTCTGGGTGACGCTCTGGGTGATGTTGTGGGGGGCGCTCTGGGGGATGTTGTGGGGGGTGCTCTGGGTGATGCTCTGGGGGACGTTTTGAGTGATGTTTTGGGGGACGCTCTGGGTGACGATCTGGGTGACGCTCTGGGTGATGTTGTGGGAGACGCTCTGGGTGACGCTCTGGGGGACGTTGTGAGGGGTGCTCTGGGTGACGTTGTGGGGGGTGGTCTGGGTGATGCTCTGGGGGACGTTTTGAGTGATAGTTTGGGGGACGCTCTGGGTGACGCTCTGGGTGACGTTTCGATTGATGTTTTGGGGGACGCTCTGGGTGACGCTCTGGGTGACGCTCTGGGTGACGTTTCGAGTGATGTTTTGGGGGACGCTCTGGGTGATGTTGTGGGGGGCGCTCTGGGTGACGCTCTGGGGGATGTTGTGAGGGGTGCTCTGAGTGACGTTGTGGGGGGTGGTCTGGGTGATGCTCTGGGGGACGTTTCGAGTGATGTTTTGGGGGACGCTCTGGGTGACGTTTTGAGTGATGTTTTGGGGGACGCTCTGGGGGACGTTTCGAGTGATGTTTTGGGGGACGCTCTGGGTGACGCTCTGGGGGACGCTCTGGGTGACGCTCTGGGTGACGCTCTGGGGGACGCTCTGGGTGACGTTTCGAGTGATGTTTTGGGGGACGCTCTGGGTGACGCTCTGGGTGACTTTTTGAGTGATGTTTTGGGGGGTGCTCTGGGTGATGTTGTGGGGGGCGCTCTGGGTGACGCTCTGGGGGACGTTGTGAGGGGTGCTCTGAGTGACGTTGTGGGGGGTGGTCTGGGTGATGCTCTGGGGGACGTTTTGAGTGATGTTTTGGGGGACGCTCTGGGTGACGCTCTGGGTGACGCTCTGGGTGACGTTTCGAGTGATGTTTTGGGGGACGCTCTGGGTGACGTTTTGAGTGATGTTTTGGGGGACGCTCTGGGGGACGTTTAGAGTGATGTTTTGGGGGACGCTCTGGGTGACGCTCTGGGGGACGCTCTGGGTGACGCTCTGGGGGACGCTCTGGGTGACGTTTCGAGTGATGTTTTTGGGGACGCTCTGGGTGACGCTCTGGGTGACTTTTTGAGTGATGTTTGGGGGGTGCTCTGGGTGACGCTCTGGGTGATGTTGTGGGGGGCGCTCTGGGTGACGCTCTGGGGGACGTTGTGGGGGGTGCTCTGGGGGACTTTGTGGGGGGTGCTCTGGGTGATGCTCTGGGGGACGTTTTGAGTGATGTTTTGGGGGACGCTCTGGGTGATGCTCTGGGTGACGCTCTGGGGACGCTCTGGGTGGTGTTGTGGGGGACGCTCTGGGTGATGTTGTGGGGGGCACTCTGGGTGACGCTCTGGGGGACGTTGTGAGGGGTGCTCTGGGTAACTTTGTGGGGGGTGGTCTGGGTGATGCTCTGGGGGACGTTTTGAGTGATGTTTTGGGGGACGCTCTGGGTGACGCTCTGGGGGACGCTCTGGGTGACGTTTCGAGTGATGTTTTGGGGGACGGTCTGGGGGACGCTCTGGGTGACGTTTCGAGTGATGTTTTGGGGGACGCTCTGGGTGATGCTCTGAGCACCATTACACAGGTTCCCCTCACAACATGAGATGCCATTAACATTACTATTTGATGCTGTGGAATAATCACAAAAAGATTTTGAGACACAGCCCTTTATAATCGGTATTTCATTGAAATGCCCTGATGAAAAGAAAGAAAACAAAAGTTAGTCTAGGCTGCCAATTGATATGTGTGAGTTATATCAGATTTTTTAAATGAACAATGAAGAAACAATATAAGCACTTGAACATTGATTCTCACATGTTATTGTAAAGCAGCGGTCTTCGCTCCCTGAACAATTCACAGTGTTTGAGCAGTTCTGTCCATCACAATAATAACAAGTCTTTCCATTGGTAGTGATAGTGCTGGGATCTACGGGAGGAAAACAAGCGTTCTTTTAGTTTATTTATTATATGAAATATGACATTTAATGAAATAACACTACTTTAGCTGCTCCATCCATTCAATCCCTGGAAGAAAATCAAGCTGCACTCTGCATTTTATTTCCTTACTAAATATAATATGGATGTCAAATAAGTTTTATCCTTACAGATAGTAATTTTCAATGGTCAGTATAAAGTACAATACCTGGAGCATCTTGGACGTTACAGAGGTCAGTGTCACAGCAGGAATGAGACTCTTGTATAATCCCAAAGTTAATGGACCCATTTACACAGTTTTCAGCACAATATTTTCCATTCAGTTTAGTTTCACCTAAAATATATGAGTAATACAGAAAAGACCAGTTCAGCTGCTCATTATTTTGATGGAAATATGTACATAAGTTTTTTTAAATGTAAAAGTAGAAAGGAGCAGTGAAGGTTAAAGACAAATCTTTATGATAATGTATCATCTCACAGAAAATACTTTTTTTTTTTTTTTTATATAATAAATAAAACAATTGCAAAAATCTTCATAGATTTAAACAATTTAAATTCCGACAAAAAGAACAATTAGTGGTTGTGCGAGAAGTTACATTTCCATTGTTTCAGCGTTCATCAGACAAATGCAATCATATTTCAATAAATCATAACAGACTTACCAAATTTTAATACTATTGTTGCACTCACACACTTGGACGATCCACTGGGACACGTTATTTCATCTTGATCCGCACAATAATCCATATCATTCCTGCACCGATAGCATCTGAGAGAGTGTCCTTTAGTGATAAACAGAGAGAGAGAGAGAGAGACATCAATGCTCTGTGTTTGTACTCAATTACATTACAAGCGTGATCTGTCTCTGTACCTGCAGTGAAAAGACCGAACAGAAGAAAAACAGAGATGTGCAGGTCCATCTTTGATCAGCAGGTGATTGAAATAGTTCAGTTTCTGTGCTCATTTTATATCTTATCAGAAGGGGAGGGTAGTAAACAGAGCATCAGCAATAATGACAAGACATAAAACAAATGATCATATTACTATTAGACTACCCTGCGATGTGAAGAATGATCTGATTTCTGGACATTGAACATACATTTCTCACCTCAGTGTAACAAATTAACACAATGGGACCCAGACATAGACTTTTATCCTCTGTAGAGGACATTATTTTTATAGATATATCTATAAAGAGTCCATATGTCACAGTTTTAAGTCAGAGAATATACAGTACTTCATAGATACCATAAATCTGGAGGTTTATCTGAAGTCCATATCTTATATCCGAAGTCCTTCTCCTTGGACTTTAAATATGACAGACATTGACTGTATGACTAAATTCAGAAGTGTGATAGGAATATGATCATATTTGTAATTATCATGTTTATTTTTCCGAATGTTTTTCCTCGTCTCAGGACAAATTTAGTGAGGTTTGAGAGCAGAATATGACATGCATTGGTCTCATACATGTCCACTGTAGAGGACACAAGGACACACGTCATGTTTTAGGTCAACATAATGAGTAAAATAAGAAAGGAAATTATGTATCAACATTTCTATGAATTATGAGATTTGATGTGAAAATTTTGTTTATATGAAGTTATTGCTCTCATTCTACTTGTTGCCCAAAGAATACATAAATATGACCATAAATATATATACATTTATTGTAATTGGAAAAAACACGTTGGGCTATTTTTACAAGTATATTGTGTACGGTAAAATACAAATCTATATTTAAAAACAAATCTCTTTTCATATCATAGCTGAGATTCTTGGTACAAAGTTTGGTTCAGGTGGAGATTTTCTTCATGTGTCGCTGGAGCACAAACGCAGTCATAAGCATCACCTGTATATAGACAACAATACATTGTATGGGTCAAAACAATACATTTTGTTCTTTTATGCCAAAAATCATAACGATCATGTTCCATGAAGATATTTTGTACATTTCCTACCGTAAATATATCAAAACTTAATTTTTGATTAGTAATATGCATTGCTATGAACTTCATTTGAACAACTTTAAAGATGATTTTCTTCATATTTAGATTTTTTTGCACCCTCAGATTCCAGATTTACTAATATTGTCCTAATAACAAACCATACAACAATGGAAAGATTGTTTATTCAGATTATGAATACATCTTAATTTTGATGATGTATAAATTGACCCGTATGACTGGTTTTGTGGTTCAGGGTCACATATAGATATTCTCTAAATATCTTTTTCAAACATTATTCTCATATTTATTTTACAGAGGTCAGGTTATAGAAAGAAAATTTAAAATAGCCTGGAACATAAAATTGACAGGTATATTGAATATATATAAAACAAAAACAAGCACATTGTTTTGATAATAGAGTCTTGTTTTGATTATAATATTAACCGAGTCTTGGTTTCCTTCACATAGGACATATCATAACATATTAATAATAACAAAAAATGAATAACAAATTATTATGCTTGAAACAATGTAATGAAGTAAAAATAAGGACATTTAACCAAATTTTCAATTTTCCGGGAAACGAATTTTTTACAATTAAAAACAAACAAAAAATAAAACAAGGCGCCCCTCCGCCCCCAAAGATTTTTAAACTGAAGTCTCTGAAGACCGAAAGCCGGTTTGTCATAACATCATTAACCTTTCCTCCGTCCACTTTCCCGCCATCACATTTTTATTTTTAGCGTTTATTCAGAACTTTCGTCTACTCCCCCCCCCCTCCGAAAACGTAAAGTTTTTTTATTTTTTTAACCCCCGCAGGAAGAGACGGTTGAATTTCCAAGAAAGGAGAAATTTAATCGGGTGCACTGCGGCTAAAGTAAAGTAAATTGGTCAGTTATTGAACTTTGTTTTACGCCAACTTAAAATCGTTTTGACGCTTTTCTCGGTAAGGCCGAGTTCGTTTTTCAAAAACATTTTATGTGAAAGTTCTTTTAGGAAGGCATCTTTTTTAAACGGCAGCCAAAATTTTTGACAAGGAAGGCAGCTTCCGGCCAACTGTTTTTAAACAAAGCCTCAAACCATGGGGGGAATTTTTTTTTGAAATTTTTTAAAGCTTTTAGAAACAAACTTACACTTTTCTTTTTCGGAAAAAATAAACAAATTAATAAAGGAAGAAAAAGAAGGCAAAACAATTTAAAAAAAAATAAAAAAAAAACCCCCAAACATTTCAAAACCGAGGTTTTCGAAATGCCCAACAAAAGTAATTTCAGCTGTTCCGCTTCATTTTCTCAAATTTTATTTTCAGTCTCGTGATTCGCGTGGGTTGGGCATTCTCCATTACATATTACCCTGCTCCTTTAAAAATTTTGGCGGGAAACTTACAAATATAAGGGGAAACCATAAGAGAAAAAATAGGGGCATTTTACAACCAAAATTTCATACCCCCATCGCCCCTCGCAGGCCGGGGGGTACTCACGAGACTGCGCTCTACTCCCCCCCTCCCCCCTCTCCCGGGGGGAGCCCGTCAGGGCGGCCGCGGCGTACCTGGGGGTAAGGACAGACGAGGCGAGAGAAAGGAGACGGAAGGATGAGGAGTGACAGAGACGAGAGAGGGGAGAGAGGAGAAAAAAAAAATAATCTCGGACCGGTTCCCGGACACACTGCCGCTCGGTCCTCAACCAGCTGAGCGGTTCACTCGCGGTGCCATGCGATGGTACTGGACCTCTTTGGTGGACGGCCCGATGCTCATCCGCCTCCTGGCGGACGGCGGTGGCTCCTCCGGTCGAGGGCAGCCGGCAGCGAGTCCCCCGTTCCCTGCTCCTCCCCAAACATGGCGGATGGCTGCAGGCTTCGGCCTCCAGGCGAACGGGGCGACTCCTCCGCTCCCTCTCGGACGGCAGCCACCCCTCCTCGACCCAGGAGCACGGCAGCGAGTCTTCCGTCCCACCTGTTCTTCTTTTGCTCCAGCACCACCGCCTCGGGCAGCCACTGGCGGTCTCCGCCACTTCCTGCTGCCCGATCTTCTCAGCACCGCGATCCCACTCAGCAGCGAGGGCTCTCTGACAGCGTGTCCCTCCTTCCTCCCGGGCTTCGGCACCAATGTAACGCAGTTCGTATATACGGGAAGAAGGAGGCGGGAACCGGCGAACATTTAAACATTTTAATAACAAAATAACCAAACATAACAGAAAAGCGGCAGCCCCTCGCGGACGACTGCCGCACACAAAACATAAAGTAAAATCCAGGCCTGGTCCTCTCTCGTCTTCCACTGTCGTCACTCCTCCTTTTATTCCTTCCGAAGCTCCTCCGTGGGACTCGAGACCGGTGAGTGGCGCAGGTGTCGTTCATTATCATTCACTCCACCGGCCTCGCTCCGTTCCCACGGCTCTCGGCCCCGCCCCACTCGTCACACAAATTATTATGCTTGAAACAATGTAATGAAGTAAAAATAAGGACATTTACACAACATTTTTCAATGTTTCTCGGGAGAATCTGATTTTATTTTACAAGTTAATAAAGGTTAATATCAGAAAAATATAAACAATGGACAAGAACCCCTCCGCCCCCCGAAAGAGTTTTCTAAACAGGTGACAGTCTACTAGAAGACCGAAAGACACTGGTTTAGAATACATGAACTATACAGTATATCCATTTACACTCAACATGATGCTCACATTTCATAACCAGCAGCATCACATTAGTTTATTTTAGATTATGACATGTTTATTGACATGACACTATTACGGATCTACATCCCCTCCAGAAGCCCCTCCAGAATCCTACTCGTAAATAATTTTTTTCAATATATTTTTCTTTATTTATTCCTTCCCTTGCTAGCTTGTACTTACGAGCACTTGCTCTGTCTGATTACCTCTTCAAGATTAATCGGTTTATGTATTCCCCAATTGTAAGTCGCTTTGGATAAAAGCATCTGCAAAAGGACTAAATGTAAATGTAAATACAATGAAAATAACAGTATATTGCAGTACTTTGTTTTTACAGCACACTTAAAACTACTGTATTTAGTTTTACAGCAATTTTAAAACTACTGGATAATTGTTGCCAGTATGTTAACTGTTAATTTGACAATAAACATTTTATAGTGTAAAGTTCTAATTTGTAGAAGTAATGGCTATACAAATTAATTTATAACTGTGTCTATTGCCATTTTAAATAGTACTTATTTATGGATAGGCAGCTTACCAAATGAAGCACAACATGTATGAAAATTATAACTATAAGTCACTCATAACCAGTGTTTGGGAAAGGTAATTTTTTTTTTGAATATGTTTTTATTAAGCTTGTTAGAAACATAACAATATACACATAAAATTTACTTGAAATATTAACAGAGAAAAATAAACAAATAAATAAGTAAAGGTACAGATTATCACAAGCAATGGCAAAACAATTTAAATAAAAAAATAAAATAAAAAAGGCCCTCCCGACAACATTTCAAAGACCAAGTAGATATGTTTCGATTAATGCCCAAGTCTGTTGAAAAATGTCCGATTTCAGCTGTAAGTCCGCTGTCATTTTCTCAAATATATATATCTGATTCAGTCTCTGTGTCCATTCTGTCAAAGTGGGTTGGTGCACCTTCATCCAGTTCACAGTGATTATCTTCCTAGCTGCCATTAATAATATATGTAGAGCAAATAGATGAGACTTACTAAACTGATCAGGAGGGAAACCATCAAGCAGAAAAAATACTGGGTGCATTGGTATATCATATCCTAAAACTTTGCTAATCTCCCTTTTAACCCCCTGCCGGAAAGGTACATTTTTTAAAGTAAATAGTAAATTGCAGTAACTGATGGTGTTTTAACTTTCTTAAAAATGTTGTTTTTTGGTTTGTTGGTTATTGTGTATTGCTGCACTTTTGAGTCCAAGACAAATTTCATGCAAAGGACAATAAGAGGTTCAAGATGGCGCCGAGGATGGCAGCCGTGTTGCGAGCTCCGGGAAAACTTTGCAGTTTTTCGTATGTTTTATTTGTTTTTTTGTTGTCTTACGTGTTAGATGTTGTTAGTGTAACTGTCTACGATAGAGACACGCTTTTGAACATTGGTTCCTCCGTCGCGCAACGCAAACCGGACTTTGAGTTTCTGAATGCCGGTGGTGTGTTCACAGACACGGCATCAGAGCCTTTTGTGTGGGTTGCGAAATCGAGGAGACGCCGCCGACGCCGAAAACGAGGAAAAAGAGCTGGCGTTCTCGTCAGACTGAGACGTCGTGCTTTCCGACCTCCTCTTCCAACCATTTTACTGGCCAACGTTCAGTCACTGGATAACAAACTCTGTGAACTGCGGGCGCGGATCTCATACCAACGAGAAACAAGGGACTGCTGTGTTATTTGCCTCACAGAAACCTGGATGTCTGCTATGGTTCCAGACTCAGCCATCGAGCTCACGGGATTCTCCGTGCACCGCTCGGACCGAATGGAAGAGCTCACAGGGAAAAGCAGAGGCGGGGGTGTTTGCTTCTACATCAACAACTTGTGGTGTGATGAAAGGAACATACACTCTATTAAATCCTTCTGCTCCCCTGATCTGGAATTTCATACGCTTCTGTGTCGACCGTTCTGGCTACCGAGGGAATTTACAGCCATCATAATCACGGCTGTTTATATCCCCCCCCAAGCCAACACAGACCAGGCACTCAAGGAACTGTACAGGAATATAAGTGAGCAGGAAACCGCGCACCCAGATGCAGCTTTTGTTGTCACAGGGGACTTTAATAAAGCCAACTTCAGAACAATAGCTCCAAAATACTTTCAACACGTCACCATCAACACGCGTGGAGATCGTACACTCGACCATTGTTACTCCCCCTTCCGGGACGCATACAAGTCCCTCCCCCGCCAACCTTTCGGCAAATCAGATCACTCTTCCGTTCTGCTCCTGCCTGCTTATAGGCAGAAACTTAAACGTGAAGCACCCGCTCTCAGGACAGTCTATTGTTGGTCGGACCAATCGGACGCTATACTACAGGACTGTTTTGATCACGTGGACTGGGACATGTTCCGGGCAGCGTCTGACGACGACATAGAGGCGTATTCAGATACGGTCACGTGTTTCATCAGGAAGTGTATAGACGATGTAGTTCCGACCAAAACAATCCGTATCTACCCCAACCAAAAACCGTGGATTAACAGCGATGTTCGATCAGCCTTGTCAGCGCGGACATCTGCCTTTAAATCCGGAAACACTGATGATCGGAAACAAGCCAGTTACGATCTCAGGAGATCCATCAAAGCAGCCAAACGAACATATAAAAACAATGTTGAAGAACATTTCAACAATAACAACCCAAGAAGCATGTGGCAGGGCATTAACAACATCACAGGCTTTAAAGGGAGTAAACCAGCTACTGTGAACATTGCCTCCTCTCTACCGGACGAGCTCAACACCTTTTACGCTCGGTTCGAGGCTGATAACACCGCACACACAGAGAGCGCTGCCGCGGCTGCCGCAGAAGAGGTCAGTCCACTCACGCTTTCTGTCGCGGATGTAACCCGATCCTTCAGACGGGTGAACATCCGTAAAGCCGTAGGCCCGGATGGTATACCAGGCCGTGTGCTCAAAGCATGCGCTTTCCAGCTAGCCGGGGTTTTTACAGATATTTTCAATCTGTCCCTCTCTCTGTCTGTGGTTCCCTCATGCTTCAAAAAATCCATCATTGTGCCCATACCAAAGAAAAACAAAATCACATGCTTGAATGACTGGAGGCCCGTTGCTCTGACCCCCATCTTCAGCAAGTGTTTTGAGAAGCTGGTCAGAGACTACATCTGCTCTGTGCTGCCTGCTTCACTGGACCCACTACAATTTGCATACCGCAGTAACCGTTCCACAGACGATGCTATTGCCTTCACCCTGCACACTGCTCTCTCCCACCTGGAAAATAAAAACACCTATGTGAGGATGCTGTTCGTGGATTATAGTTCAGCATTTAACACTATAGTGCCTGCCACACTGGTTGCGAAGCTCCAGACTCTAGGACTGAACAGATCTCTGTGCAGCTGGATCCTGGACTTCCTGACAGGCAGAAGTCAGGTGGTCAGAATGGGCAACAACACCTCATCTCCCCTGATCCTCAACACTGGTGCTCCGCAGGGCTGCGTCCTCAGCCCACTCCTGTACTCCCTGTACACACACGACTGTACAGCTACACACAGCTCCAATGTCATCGTCAAATTTGCTGATGACACAACGGTGATAGGCCTGATCACCGACAACGATGAGACGGCCTACAGAGAGGAGGTGAGTACCCTGACTAAATGGTGTCAGGAGAACCACCTCTCACTCAACATCGACAAGACCAAGGAGCTGGTGGTGGATTGCAGGAGACAGAGCAGAGAACACACACCCATCACCATCGACAAGACACCTGTGGAGCGGGTGACCAGCTTTAAGTTCCTCGGCGTTCACATCACCGAGGATCTCACATGGTCTGCTCACACAGATGCAGTGCTGAAGAAGGCACATCAGCGTCTCTTCTTCCTGAGACGGCTGAGGAAGTTTGGAACGAGCCCCAGAATCCTCAGGTCCTTCTACACCTGCACTGTGGAGAGCATCCTGACCGGCTGTATCACCGCCTGGTTTGGAAACAGCACCGCTGGCAACCACAGGGCTCTGCAAAGGGTCGTGCGAACTGCCCGCCACATTGTTGGAGGTGAGCTTCCCTCCCTCCAGGATATATACACCAGGCGGTGTACAAGGAAAGCCCGGAGGATTATCAAAGACTCCAGCCACCCGTCCCACAGACTGCTCTCTCTGCTGCCCTCAGGGCGACGTTTCCGCAGCATCCGATCCCGCACTAGCCGACTGAGGGACAGCTTTTTCCCTCAGGCTATCAGGCTAATGAACAGTCACAAATAACTCACCTACATCACACTCCCACTCACACAACATGCCATGCACTGCACTTTAACACAGTTCAACTGGACTACATGCACACACTGCACTAACACAACCTATCTGCTATCACTGGACACCATACAATGCACATCCACGACACTGCATATGAATAATCTGTTGCACCTTTGCACATCTATCTGCTGCTCAACCAATCTGCTGTTAATTTATAATCTGTTGCACCTCACATTATTACTATGTATAGACTACATTATGTATAGATAGTGTACATAATGTAGATGTGCCCATACAGTGTATAATGTGTCGTTGATAATTGAGTATGTCTTTGTAGTACACTAAGTACTGAGTATATGTATGTGTATTTTGCACATTGTCTTCTGTACAGTCTGTAAATATGTACTGTCCATATGTAAATTGTTTGTTGTTTTTTTGCACTGTCTGTCCATATGTAAATTGTCTGTTGTTTTTCTGCACTGTCTGGAGCACGCTCATAAGAATTTCACTCACCAAGGCACTTGTGCTGTGGTGATGTGACAATAAAAGTGATTTGATTTGATTTGATTTGATGACGCTAACTCTAACATGAATGTACAATGAAAAATACGTCAGAAGCATTTATTAATCTT
This sequence comes from Schizopygopsis pylzovi, assembly GCA_027422435.1. NCBI lineage: Eukaryota > Metazoa > Chordata > Actinopteri > Cypriniformes > Cyprinidae > Schizopygopsis > Schizopygopsis pylzovi. The sequence continues at coordinate 63,000 of JAPDDL010000954.1, forward strand.
ATTATTGATATTAATGTTAATTTTAGGATTTACTCATATTTTGTTATAATCAAAAGTTGTATCTGTTATTGTTATTTAACTGACTTGAGCTAACGTGAACTAATCATTTGTATTTATATTAGCTAACATTAATAAATATTAATAAATGCTGCAGCAAATAAATTCCTCATTAACTATGAGACCTAAAGTCTTACAGTCGCTTTACATTTGTGTCTGTATATTTATGTTTACATGCAAAACAATATTCAGAAGTTAATTGAAATAACCCCTTTAACCGGTTCACATGCAAACCACTAACCCAGCGACACAAAAAGACCATGTTTACAAGACTTCATTAGAAAATCAGGTTATTTTCCATTAGTGATGTTTAAACACGGGCATCCACATATTCCACTCAGAGTATTATATTTATTATATGATTTTGATGTTGAAACTTTACATATGTCTCATAGTCTGAATGTTTACCTGCGTGAGATGAGAACACATTTTTTTCATTTCTTCCATCGATGAAGAATCAGTACATATGAGATATTTCCTCTCCTACATCGAAACATTTGCTCAGGTTTAATGCACTTAAATATGCAAGAATGTGTTCCTGTTATCACACACGTGTACAGTACTTCAATAACCGAAAGAATGCCGTTTGAGGTGTTTACATGCATACAGACTATGTTTGGTCTGTAAAGGAGAGGTCTGTCTGTTGTGTAAGAAAATAAACATTTATTTTGTAAGTCATCTCAGGACAGTTCTCACTAAATGCTTAATGTCTTAATAGAAGCAGTTGTGGGTTATAGTCATAATGTCTCTAAGCAATTCAAACCTTTGATTGGCTAACCTTACAAGTTGAAAAACCAAAAGTATATTTGCATTATTTATGGATAGGCAGCTTACCAAATGAAGCACAACGTGTATGAAAATGATTTCCAGAAGTCACTCATAACCAGTGTTGGCGAAAGGTACTTTTAAAAGTAATGCATTACAATATTGCGTTACTCCTTAAAAAAGTAACTAATTGCGATACTTAGTTACTTTTTATGGAAAGTAATGCGTTGTGTTACTTTTTCGTTACTTTTTGAATATGAGCAGGGCTTGATTGTTTGTTTTTAATATAATAAGTTATATTTATAGCAAATGTAAAAGCCTTTCACACCAAAACGTGTAATGAATAAACCTCAGACTGAAGGACGAGTAAATCACGTCTGTACAGAAGAACACAGGAGAAGATTCAAAACACTTCAGCAATTAAACACAATGTTAGTTCATCTACAGTAATTTTTGTTTATTAGTATGATTGAACTGGATCATCAAAGGTCAGCAGCAAACACATCGGTTAATAAAACAGGATTAGATACATTTGTGTTATTTAACATATTTAATTATTGCAGGTTTGCGTCATATTCTGGGTTTGCATTTCACTAATGCACTGTTTTAATTAATTTTTAAGAATACTGAATCATTTTTTGCGAGAGGGATGAATTAGTCAATAAATGGGGGAAACGTATATGGCGTTACTTTTTTGAAAAAATTACTCCGATATTTTATTGTAAATCAAAAAGTTATGCGTTACTTTACTATTTATTTGAAAAAGTAATATTATTATGTAACTTGCGTTACTTGTAATGCGTTACCCCCCCCCCAACACTATATATATTCCTTAACTCTAGACACAAAACCACACACACATACAAATCTAGCAAAAGAAAACAATACATTCAAAACACTTTTATCCCTTTCCAAAATGATTTCTTTTCATGCACATGCATCATATGAAAATATACCAACCAAGAACAGACAATAATAATCTGTTGTCTCTATTTATCCTACTGCTAAAGTCTTGCTTCGTTCTTCTTATTTTGTTATTGACCCTTTACATAATTAAATAAGCAATCAATAATAACAGGAAGCTTTGGGTGACTCTCTTAGCACTGTTAGCACTGTGGGGGGTGCTCTGGGTGACGTTTTGAGTGATATTCTGGGTGACGCTTTGGGGGGTGCTCTGGGGGATGTTATAAAAACCATTACACAGGTTCCCCTCACAACATGTGATGTTATTAGCAGTACTATTTGATGCTGTGGAATAATCACAAATAGATTTTGAGACACAGCCCTTTATAAACAGTGTTTCATTGAAATTCCCTGATGAAAAGAAAGAAAACCAAAGTTAGTCTAGGTTGTTAATTGATATGTGTGAGTTATATCAGATGTTTAAAATGAACAATGAAGAAACGATATAAGCTCTTGAACATTGATTCTCACATGTTGTATAGCAGCGGTCTTCACTCCCTAAACAGTTCACAGTCTTTGAGCAGTTCTGTCCATCACAATAATAACAAGTCTTTCCATTGGTAGGGATAGTGCTGGGATCTACGGGCGGGAAACAAGCGTTCTTTTAGTTTATTTATTATATGAAATATGACATTTAATGAAATAACACTACTTTAGCTGCTCCATCCATTCAGTCCCTGGAAGAAAATCAAGCTGCACTCTGCATTTTATTTCCTTACAAAATATCATATGGATGTCAAATATGTTTTATCCTTACAGATAGTAATTTTCAATGGTCAGTATAAAGTACAATACCTGGAGCATCCTGGACGTTACAGAGGTCAGTGTCACAGCAGAAATGAGACTCTTGTCCAGTCCCGTAGTTCTTGGACCCATTTACACAGTTTTCAGCACAATCTTTATCATTCAGTTTAGTTTCACCTAAAAATATATGAGTAATACAGAAAAGACCAGTTCAGCTGCTCATTATTTTGATGGAAATATGTACATATTTTTTAATATGTAAAAGTAGAAAGCAGCAGTGAAGGTTAAAGACAAACAATCTTTATGATAATGTATGAACTCACCGAAAAGAAAAAAAAATCTGATTTAATTTTTAATATAATAATACAAAAAAATGGCAAAAATCTACATAGATTGAAATTGTAAATTCCGACAGAAAGTGAGAAGTTACATTTCCACTGTTTCATCAGCGTTAAATAAAACCAGCATCTCCATCGGACAAATACAACAGTATTTTAATAAATCATAACAGACTTACCAACTTTTGATACGTTTGTTACACTCTCACACTTGGACGATCCACCGGGACACGTTATTACCTCTTGATCTGCACAAGAACCCATATCATTCTTGCACCGATAGCATCTGAGAGAGTGTCCTTTAGTGATAAACAGAGAGAGAGAGAGAGAGACATCAATGCTCTGTGTTTGTACTCAATTACATTACAAGCGTGATCTGTCTCTGTACCTGCAGTGAAAAGACCGAACAGAAGAAAAACAGAGATGTGCAGGTCCATCTTTGATCAGCAGGTGATTGAAATAGTTCAGTTTCTGTGCTCATTTTATATCTTATCAGAAGGGGAGGGTAGTAAACAGAGCATCAGCAATAATGACAAGACATAAAACAAATGATCATATTACTATTAGACTACCCTGCGATGTGAAGAAAGAAGTGTGATAGGAATATGATCATATTTGTAATTATCATGTTTATTTTTCCGAATGTTTTTCCTCGTCTCAGGACAACTTTAGTGAGGTTTCAGAGCAGAATATGACATGCGTTGGTCTCATACATGTCCACTGTAGAGGACACAAGGACACACGTCATGCTTATCAGCTGTTTTAAGTCAAAATAATGAGTGATAGGAAAGGAAATTATGTGTCAACATTTCTATGAATTATGAGATTTGATATGAAAATATTGTTTATATGAAGTTATTGCTCTCATTCTACTTGTTGCCCAAAGAATACATTAATATGACCATAAATATATACATTTATTGTAATTGGAAAAAACACGTTGGGCTATTTTTACAAGTATATTGTGTACGGTAAAATACAAATCTATATTTAAAAACAAATCTCCTAATAACAAACCATACAACAATGGAAATATTATTTATTCAGATTATGAATACATCTTAATTTTGATGATGTATAAATTGACCCGTATGACTGGTTTTGTGGTTCAGGGTCACATATAGATATTCTCTAAACTTTTTCAAACATTAATCTCATATGTATTTTACAGAGGTCAGGTTATAGAAAGAAAATAAAAAAATAGTCTGGAACATAAAATTGACTGGTATGTTGAATATACAAAAAAACATTGTTTTGGTAATAGAGTCTTGTTTTTATTATAATAATAACTGAGTCATGGTGTCCTTTACACAGTGTTGGGGAGTAACTAGTTACATGTAACGGAATTACGTAATCTAATTACAAAATAAAAGTAATTGTAATTAGTTACAGTTACTGAGAAAAATGGGTAATTAAATTACAGTTACTTATGAAAATGTTAATGATTACAATAAGTGTTGCATCTGATTTTCACTCCCACATACAGATTTAATTGAGTTATTTCTAAAATATGAAACACCAATGTTTCAGAAGTTTATAACACGCTTATTCGATAACTTTGATATTTCCTATAGTGGTTATGTAAATGCTTTATTTTTTTAAGATTAGCTGTTTTTTTCTAAGTCATTGTTAGATCCAGTGTCTCCTTGCCAAAAACAGCTCTGTTCACAGCGACTCGTTTTGGTGCATATCTCTTTAAATGCTAATGAGCTCTGCTGACCCCGCCCCTATCTTCTGTGGAAGAGCAAACGCGATTCACAAATAATCATAAAATATGAAAAGTGAGACTTACTTCTTCTGGAGGTGCAGCTGGATCATGAACAATGGGAACTGATCCATCCCTTAGTTTTAACTTTTTAACAAAACCTGTCTTGAATTGTACCTCATTCAGAAAACATGATTTGCGCAGCCAGACATAAATTAATTTAGTGAAAGTAAAGTGACGTGATGTGTGGCCATACTCTGAATTTGTGCTCTGTATTTAACCCAAGTGCACACACACAGCAGTGAACACACACACACACACACACACACACAGCAGTGAACACACACACACACACACACAGTAGTGAACACACTAAACACACACACACACACACACACACACAGCAGTGAACACACACACACACACACACACACACAGCAGTGAAACACACACACACACACACACACACACACACACAGCAGTGAAACACACACACACACACACACACACACACAGTAGTGAACACACTAACACACACACACACACACACACACACACACAGCAGTGAACACACACAAACACACACACACACAGCAGTGAACACACACACACAAACACACACACACACACAGCAGTGAACATACACACACACACACAGCAGTGAACACACACACACAGTAGTGAACACACACACACACACACACACAGCAGTGAACACACACACACACACACACACACACACACAGCAGTGAACACACACACACACACACACGCACAGCAGTGAACACACCACACACACACACACCCGGAGCAGTGGGCAGCTTGGAACAGTTGTGGGTTCGATGTCTTGCTCAAGGGTCTCACCTCAGTCGTGGTACTGATGGTGGAAGAAGAGCGCTGGTTATTTCAAAATCAATGTTTGGGTTTTTGGGGATAAAAAAGGAGTGAATTTCTATCATTGTAGGGTGGTTGTGTCCATAAACTGCTAAAACATGTTTATATGCAAATGAAGATATGTTGCATCCAATCTCTCTTTTAACATTAAAATATTCTAATGTTAATCCAAGTGATGAAGGATGTTGAAAGTCTGACAGTGATCAGTGTTGAGCACTACTGTAAGGTGAACCCTGCCTGCTTTACATGTTTGGAAATAATTAACAGTAGAAAACATTAGACATTTAGAACAGTATCCAAATGTAATCAGTTACATTACTTTAATAAAGTCATTGAAAAGTTACACTACTTATTACATTTTAAGTAGGCTAACTTGTAATCTGCAACCTGCCTTTACATAGGCCACATCATAACATATTAATAATAACAATAAAAGGACAAATATTATTACGCTTGAAATAATGTAATGATGTAAAAATACAGACATTTACTAAACTTTTTTCTAAGGTTCTTAGGAGAATATTATTTTATTTTACAAATGAATATGTGCTAATATAAGAAAAATATAAACGATGGACAAGGACCCCCCCCCCCCACCCTCTCTATACTAGACGTCAGAAAGACACTGGTTTAGAATACATGAACTATACAGTATATCTCTTTACACACAACATGATGCTCACATTTCATAACCAGCATCACATTAGTTAATTTTAGATTAGGATATGTTTACAGTATACACATTTGATTTCAGTTTACATATGAATGCTTCAGATATGATTCACGCTGGACAAGATGATAAGGTTCTTGGAAAAAAAACAAGTCAAGACCAGTTTACATTAGCTTTTCACTTAAATATATTGTGTTGAGATAGTTAACACGCTATATTCAGTCCTTCTTAGACTTCATTCTGCCCCCCCGAGGCGAGACTAAAGCCCAGACCTCATCTCTTAGAAAACCTTAGAGACTGGAAGCTGTTAACAGAGGATCAGGTGTTCACATGCGTTTGTGTGTCTTTATTATGAGCTCATGCATATGAAGGTCAGGGTATAACGAGTACAGAAAAAAATATGAAGTGATATTAAATATTAATTCATTAAACAAGGTCAGAAGCACATTTATTGTATCTAACATTTATGTATTCTGTAACACCTTTTAGTAAAGTTTCATTTTTAACCTTATAACAAACTTTCAAACAAAATAAAAGTTATTGTAAAGCATTTGTTTCAACATTTACATTAATGCAAAGTTGTATCTGTAAACATTTTTGAATGGACCTGAGCTTACATGAACTAACAATGAATAGTTGTATTTTTATTAACTACTCTGAACGATTAATAAATACTGTAATAAATGTAATGCTCATTTAGCGAAATAATGCTTAGATGATGTGAACTAATGGGACTTTATTGTAAAGTTTTGGGATTTCTTTCTCTCTCTCTCTCTCTCTCTCTCGCTCTCCAATTCAATTCAATTCAAATTAGCTTTATTGGCATGACTGTGTAACATATCACAATGTTGCCAAAGCAATAAGCATATTATACAAACATACAGATTAATAAAAAAGGGGGAAAATAAAAGACATACACGTCCCCAAAAAAAATAAAATAAAAAAAGAAGCAATAGATTAAAAGAATACAGAGAGCTAGTGTAGATGGTGAGGAGGTTCAGCCGTTGTCCCTCATTTGATGGCAGGAGTGCACATACTGCGCTGCCAGGTGGAGGCACTTTTCCTTCTCTCCCAATATATACCAGAGTTTCTCTGTGTTGCTCGTTTGCTGGAATTCAGGTGACACTAGCGCTATTTGTTTGAAATAGGCATCTCTGATGTGTTTATATTTGCTGCACTCCGTAAGGAAGTGCAGCTCGTCCTCTATGAGTCTGTCTGTGCAGTGAGAACACAGTTTGAGCTCTCTGGCTCTCCAGCTCTGCTTGTATCTCTCTCACACACACACACACACACACACTCTCTCTGTGCAGTGAGAACACAGTCTGAGCTCTCTGGCTCTCCAGTTCTGCTTGTGTCGGTCCGTCTCTACACACACACACACACACACTCTCTGTGCAGTGAGAACACAGTCTGAGCTCTCTGGGTCTCCAGCTCTGCTTGTGTCGGCCCGTCTCCACACACACACACACACACACACACACACACACACACACTCTCTCTCTGTGCAGTGAGAACACAGTCTGAGCTCTCTCTCTCTCCAGCTCTGCTTGTGTCGGCCCGTCTCCACACACACACACACACACACACACTCTCTCTCTCTCTGTGCAGTGTGAACACAGTCTGAGCTCTCTGGGTCTCCAGCTCTGCTTGTGTCGGCCCGTCTCCACACACACACACACACACACACACACACACACACACACACACACACACACACACACACACACACACACACTCTCTCTCTCTGTGCAGTGAGAACACAGTCTGAGCTCTCTGGCTCTCCAGCTCTGCTTGTGTCGGCCCGTCTCCACACACACACACACACACACCTCTCTCTCCTCTCTCTCTCTCTCTCTCTCTCTCTCTCTCTCTTTCACGTGTCTTTTTTAAATCATTAAGATCCTCAGTTGATGATTGCTTACAAGCAAACATGGTCACTTACAAGACAAGCCTGTTGTGTTCTTCTAAGAAGCACTGGAAGGAAAACACTTCTCCTGTTCAGTTTACAGTACAGATCAAACAGAGAAAATGTGTTCCCCTGCTGCCAAAGACATGCTACACTGACATCCCAGCATCTTCTGCTGTACCTGCGGCCATTATTAGAGCACACGGTCCATGAAGTATTTACCGTCCCCTAGCCACGCGTTCATCAGCGGAAGATGTTTTTCATTCGATGGATAATTGTTTCAGAGTAAATGAAGTTGGCTGGGTGTATCAGTGTCAAATCAATGATGGGAGGAACAAAAGAACAGTAATAACTCTGAGTGATCGTGCCAAAGCTTTCATAATTGAACATAATTGAGCCTGAGTGCACTGGTCTGAGAGAACGGAGCTGTTTAATGAGTGTACAAGAGATCGTCTTCAGCTGCTTCTTCAAAGATGTGATGTTTCGGCTTCTTTATACGCTCTTTGGCTGAATATTGATGCTGAAATATGATTCAGATGTGAAGATGAGTCTCTTTATGTGTCATTATGATCCTCATTCTTCTGCAGATCTCTGATTTTCTCTTCTGGAATCTGAAACTAAACACATTTGAGACTGAAAATCCAGTTCTGCCATCTAGTGGACAAAGATGATAACCACTGTTAATATGTGAATTGTTAAATATAAAAAATATATATATTTATTAATTTAATTAATTAGTATTTTATTAATAATGTATTTATAATGCATTCTATTCTATTTAATGTACATATAATTTCAGGTTAATTCAGTGAATGTCATTCAGTTATCAACTCACAAATAATAATAATAATAATAATAATGCTGATTTTGCATTTTGTGTGAATTGTAAATGTCAGAATTTCTAGCTATAATGGATGTTGTGTTTAAACGGTTGATGTCTAATTAAAGGGCAGTCGTGGCCTAATGGTTCGAGAGTTAAAGTCTCGGGTTCGAGTCTCAGGTCCGGGAGCATATGTGCGAGCCTACCTCTGTATAATATTTCAGAAATCATAGGGATATTTTATTCTTTATAAGATGAAGAGATTTTAGAAGCGAGTTTATTTCAATTTTTAAAAAGTATAGGATGTGAAACCATTTGCACATTTTTTTGTGAATGAAAAATGTACCAAATAAAATAAATAAATTAGTAATATGTTCCAGGGGGTTATTTCCAGTGTTATTAATATAATAAAAAATCATGTCTCTTTAACTAAAAGAATGTAGAACATTGGCAGAATCAAATATATGAGAGCCTGTGTCAGACCAGAAGTGCTTGGAGTGAGGCACAGATGCACTAATGTCTCCGCTGCTTGTTTCCTAAAGGAACATGATCGGTTAAGGCAAGGCAAGGCAAGTTTATTTGTATAGCACATTTCATACACAGTGGTAATTCAAAGTGCTTTACGTAAAAGAAAGTGAAATGATCATTCACAGCAATAAAAACAAGGAGTTAAAAATAATAAAATAAGGACATTTAAAATGATATAGAAATTGATTTAAAATGAAATTTAAAACAGTTAAATAGAAAATGATTATACATAAAATAATGCAGTCAGTTCGGACGTAGCACAGCGCTCATTCAACAAATGCACAGCTAAACAGATGAGTTTTGAGACTGGATTTAAATGTGGCTAATGTGTTAGCACATCTGATCTCTTCTGGAAGCTGGTTCCAGCTGCGGGCGGCATAATAGCTAAAAGCGGACTCCCCTTGTTTTGTGTGAACCCTTGGTATTTCTAACTGACTCGATCCTAATGATCTGAGTGGTCTGTTAGGTTTATATTCAGTGAGCATATCTGACATATATTTAGGTCCTATACCATTGAGTGACTTATAAACGAGTAAAAGTACTTTAAAATCAATCCTAAATGTAACTGGAAGCCAGTGTAAGGACCTGAGGACTGGTGTGATATGCTCAGATTTTCTGGTTCTAGTCAGAATCCTGGCAGCAGCGTTCTGGATGAGCTGCAGCTGTCTAATGGTCTTCTTTGGAAGGCCGGTGAGGAGACCATTACAATAATCCACCCTGCTGGTGATAAAGGCATGAACAAGTTTCTCCAAGTCATGACTGGAAACAAAACATCTAATTCTTGCAATGTTTTTGAGATGATAGTATGCTGATTTAGTTACTGCTTTGACATGACTACTAAAACTAAGGTCTGTCTCCAGAATCACCCCAAGATTTCTGACTTGATTTTTAGTTGTTTGACCCCTAGAGTCAAGGTATGCATTCACCTTGAGAACTTCATCTTTGTTTCCAAATGCAATGACTTCAGTTTTCTCCTTGTTTAACTGAAGAAAGTTTTGGCACATCCAACTGTTAATTTCATCAATGCATTGGCAGAGAGAGTCAATGGGGCTATAATCATTTGGAGATAAGGCTAGGTAGATCTGGGTATCATCAGCATAGCTGTGATAGGCAATTTGGTTCTTCCTCATTATCTGACTTAGTGGGAGCATATACAGGCTAAACAACAGCGGTGCAAGAATAGAGCCTTGTGGGACTCCACATGTCATGGACGTCCACTTAGACTTATGCTCTCCTATACTCACATAATAACCTCTCCCTTCTAAGTATGACCTGAACCATTTGAGTGCCATCCCAGAAAGCCTGACCCAGTTTTCCAGTCTCTCTAGAAGTATGTTATGATCGACAGTGTCAAACGCAGCACTAAGATCTAGTAGTACCAGCACTGATATTTTGCCAGAATGTTAATGTCCAAACATTTAGAAACATTAGAACTGACACAACTTTTCCAGTCTATATCATCAACCAAGTTCCTCCAGTAGAACTTTCCTCGTCAAGAAATGTTCCTTTTAAATTGGAAAATGTGGCGCACATCAGGAGCGTGTCTAGAGTCTAAACAATGTGGTGTCGTCTGACAATTATTAAATCTCATTTTCCCTCCCAAAACATAAATTCCTTTTAATTCTTGATTTTGAACAATATTTAGTGATAATAGCTCTGTGACTAATAAAAACAAAAAAATAGAAATTGGACAGCCCTGCCTAACACCACACAGTATATTAGAAAGTATTAAAATTAATAACAACTGAACTATTAATTGATTTATAAAACATAGCAATGGTGTGAACAAACGAGTCCCCAAAACCAAACACTTTAAGAGATTTGAAGCTCAATCGAGTCAAAGACAAAACCGAGGAAAATAATAATCAAGCAAATCCAAAACTAATCTTATTCAAAATATGATGGCCCAGATTGAGTTTCAGAAATGATAGAGTCCAGATTTGTTTTTAATCTATTGGCAGTATTTAATAATCCACAGTTAAGAGCGTATGGGCGCGTTTATCATTTGAATTAGTTTTAGGGATGAGAGAAGTTATCCATCACTGTCATATCACCTTGATGTATTCTTTATACATATTTATTAAAGGGCTTTTAATATTATCCCCAAAGTGATGTCAATGCCCGAAGATTTTCATTTTTACATTCGACCTCAGACTCACAGTATGATTTAAATCC